>JAFVLL020008202.1:0-25067 GCA_021397915.2 Tor tambroides
TAAAAAATGGTTTGTAGTTTTCATCTCAGAAAATTAAAACCTTTATTTTGTCATTAATAAAATTTAAGGTGCTGGCTATGTTCGAGATGGAATCCTAGTTTCTACATACTGTGCAGAATACACTACATACTGCCTGTCTTTTAAAATAATAGTAAGTGAAACTTAATTGGGTAACGCTTTAGATTACAGCCCTCAAAGAACTACGTAAGTATACTGAATTTACAGTGTACGTTTCTGTAATTATAGTGTACCTATAAAGAACATACATATAGGTATAAGGGAACAGTGTGTTACATTTGGGTAATAAGGGAGTAACAACCAGATATGCAACCTGCAAAGAACTGCATAAGTAAACTGAAGTTACAGCGTAACTTTTTTGTAATTATAGTGTACCTATTCAGTACCCCCGTGTAGGTATAGGGGAATAATATGAGACATTTGGGGAATAAATGGGTAACAACCTGTGAAATTACAAATAATTTATACTGTAAGTATTTTGAAACTAAGGGATACCTATTCTAATATTACGTGGTATGGTATGTATGGCCTAAACAACAATCTTATGTTTGGGAGTGATTTAGAAAGATGACATACTTTTCATAATTTTATATTGGTATTTTATTATAGGCCTAGGTATTTTTTAACCATGGGGTACATATTCTATTATTAAAGGATACATGATGGAGATTACTGAACAACAAAACTGGACATCTAGTGAAATGAGTTAATGAGTTTCTGCTATGATTTATAATTGAAGAGTCTACTTACCTTATGAAAGCATATTCGTCAATCTCAGCTGAGTCACACCAGCAACTTCCCAACACCACTATCACCAAATAACTTTGCATGATATACCATCAAGGTTCGATGCAGCTTAAAACAAGCTTACCTCTTTCCAGCTGTTCGCAGAAAAAAAATACATAATACAACATTTGTGTTTCAGTGGATGTGTACTGCAATGTTTTCTTAGCAAAAAAAAAAAAAAAAAGAGAGAGTTTAATTTGGCTATCAAACAATTAAATTAAAACTACTGCAATATTTTTCTCTGTAATTACTGAGCAAATATACACTTGTTTAAGTCCAGCTTGTTCCTCCCTTGTTCCATGTAGTTACAGTGTAAATACAACATTTGCGGGCTGTAAATTAAAGTGGTGCTTGTTCCTCTCTTGTTCCATGTAGTTACAGTAGAAATATAACACTTGCAGGCTTTAAATTAAAGTGGTGCTTGTTCCTCCCTTGTTCCATGTAGTTAGTGGCTACAACAAATTGCTCTGAAACGATTGTTTATACAGTAGCTCATTCACACATACATACATACATATATATCCGGTAATATATCAATAAACATGGTTAACTGTTTTATTTAATTCAGATATTGTTTGAAATTTACTGTAGGCCTACTGCTGGGTTAAATGAACACAAAATGGGTTTTTAAATTAAAATCACACACAATATGACGACAGTAACAACACAGGCAACAGATAATGAAAAATTAAAATTTATTACACCAGTTCAGAAAAAAGCAAAGCAACTCCATACAGTTTATACAGCTAAACCAAATTCTTTCGAAAAGCTTAAGAACAAATGTTATATTTTGTTCAATTTGTTCATGTTTTTCACCCACTGACAAAGTTAAACTATTATGGCCAAACCATCACGCCAATAAACACGGAAAGTCAAGATTAAACTGTGTATTATAGCGAACTGACAGAATTTTATCGTCTTTGATTTTACTGTTTTGATCCACATCCTCAAGCACCATTTTGACTAGTTCAGTTCCCGGCTTTACCACTCAATGTTGTGAGAACATACTAGGACAAAACCCTCCAGTTTTAAAACGAACACACTCCAGTTTCAAAGTTGCCACCCGTCTGCGCTTTGATTAGTTTTCTCATATTTTCCCATCTCACGTTCCCATCTTAAGCACCGCAGACACGGATCTTGTCACACACAGTTCGCATTTGAACTCACGTGACTTGCTGCATGCTCTCTTTCACGTCCTCCACATTCCTAACCCAGCACCGTTGGGTTACTTATTACTGATATCATCCGAAATTGGGTCAAATCAAGTCAGCTCCCTAACCCAACGGTCTCAACTAAGTGTTTGGATTGAAACAATTACCAGTGTGTTTTATATGTGTAGGCTATAAAAAAGTACGGTTTTTTGCTAAATTAATATTACCCCTTTATTCCCCAAACTTAGCATATTATTCCCTTATACCTACACAGAGGTACTGAATAGGTACACTATAATTACAAAAAATGTACGCTGTAAATTCAGTTTACTTATGCAGTACGTTGCGGGTTGTAATCTAAAGCATTACCCTTAATTGAAATAAAGTTTCAACAAGTAGTATGCTTGTTATCATTGACCTATTGTCACAGATTGCAGAATGATGCATGACACAGAATGAATGATAGATAGTTTTAATAGACACCTAGAATTACAGGATGGTGCCAGTAGAGTTACTGCAAAGTGGAAACCCCGGCAGAGTCAAGGAGATGTAATCTCAGGGTAGGGCTGTGCGATTAATCGCATGCGATTCTCATGCGCATCTCGTCTGTAAAGCCGGCTCCGTGATTAGCGTTAAATCTCCATCACCTGTTTTCACATGGAGTGGCAGTTAATACACAGAGCCGTAATTCACTGACAAGCTACGCGATATCGCGTTCATAATCGAAGCCAAGGTGGAGCCACAGGCATGCTTACTCAAGGTGGAGACATGGGCTTGGCAGACTGGGGAAGAGTCAGTGCGACAGAGGTTAGTGGTGGAGCCAGAGGTATGGAGATAGGTATGGAGAGGTGGAGGGTCGAAGTGCTACTGAAGACTCAGAAGACCAAGGTGGAGCCAGAGCAATGGTTGATAAAGATGGAGCCTGAGGGAAGGCAGACCATGGTACAGCCGAGGAAGCATTTAGCCAATGTGGAACCGATGAGTTGGAGGGCCGAGGTGGAGTCCAAGGCTTGGAGGTTGAGTTGGAGATGGCTTAGGCAGAGGAAGAGGAAGAGGGAGAGGGAGGCTGGGCGGGAATATCCTTGACGAATGAGACTTGAAGGGCAGAGCCAATAGTGATGAAGGCGATTTAGTGCTGAAGAATGAAGGAGACTTGGTGCTGGTTTGACTCAATGTGAGGAAGATGACTTGGGACTGGGCTTAAACAGCAGTGACAAAAATAACTTGGAACTTGGCTTAACCAGCAACCACAAAGACAATATGTAACTTGTCTGAACCAGCAACAAGAAAGATGATTTGGAACTAGACTGAAACAGAGATGAGGAAAATGACTTGAGACTTGTCTGAACCAACAGTGAGGAAGACGACTTGGAACTGGATGGGACCAGTGGAGATGGTAGACCAGGAAACATTATTTCATCCATCTCATCAAATAATTCTATTGAGACCCAGCTTCTTGTACACACCTCTTTGACGGGAGTGTGGGTGGGGCTTCATTTCATGCCAACAAACTCCACTGATATGCCATTGATGATGGATGCTGATGCTGGCTCACACACCTGGACAGACTCCACAATGGACGAACATGGCTTCTGGCAATCACTATGAGTCTTTTTCATGGTGGTCCCGGGCTCTGAGTCAGCAGTGGGCTCTGGCTTGTTATCCATGGCAGGAATGGCCGAAGGCTGGCTGGACTCTGGGTCCGGAGTGGGGTTGGTGTTGTCCTCTTCCATGATGCAGATGGTAAATAAGGATCCACATTGGACCAGCACCCACTCCACATTTTGTGCAAATGACCCTCAAGGACATACCAGGTATAAAAACACTTTTTTGTGATCCTTAAGGGTCCAATTCTCCTGCTCAATACAGAGCAGGTGGAGAACTGGCAAGTCCATATTTTATTTTCTTTCCTCTTACTGTTCCTTATTACTTTTTTTATCCAATGCAGTTAGATTGTGTTTGTTTATAATTTTGAATTGAAAATCAGAAAACATTTTATGAGTAATAAATCAAGATATTTTTTTAAAGGTCTCACAAACATATTCTTGCCACTGTATATTACCTCCACCCCCTTCAAAGCATCTCCAAAGGCTTGTAACCCCAGCAAACCAAGACACTCAAAATAATGTTCAGGCAAAGACCACCTCAAATTCTTCTGACTGACTGAAAAAAAAGCATCTCTTGATTGTTCTTTTCTAGTTGAAGAGCCCAGGGCTGTCACAGATACACGTATGATTTCACAGAAAATCATACGTGAAAATATTCCAGTGATATAAGGACATTTTTCTTTGTGTCATTACATAAAAATAGCTTACAGTACTATCTTTTGATAGCCCAATCAAATAATTAAAACCCACTGCTGATTGTTTCAGTTCACTCATCACATTAGAAATGGAGGTTTGACCACATTGCATTGTGCGGTAAAGGTCAATCTCCAAAAGTGTCACAGTTTGCAGAAAGGAGAACAGAATCATGGATCTAAATGCAGATTTTAATCACAACAGGAAGTAAATCCAAGCATACAACAAGAAAACAACACCAAAACCTTAAATGTAACAGCTTAGTAAACAGCACACTAAGACAATAATCAGCAACTAAACACTCCAAAACATGGATTTAAATAAACAGGAGAAATTAAAACTTACTAGAAACAGGTGTGGAACATAATCAGTAACAAGAGAAACCAACAAAATAACATAAATAGATAACCATGAAAACAAGAGGCTCGTTTGAGATGAGCAAAATCTGCACAGACCCGATCACCGGTGATCACTGAAAGATGCATGCTGGTTAGAAATGTGACATCTATTCTCGCCTAAATTTCAGGCAAGGTTAGGTACATCTCAAACAAGCTTGAGGATTAAACAAAAAGGAATAGTGAAAATAGAAACTATGTAACAGAATTAACTTCAAAATAACAGTCTTACAACCAAAAGGGAACATGAGCCATGAAAAAAAAAAAAACTCCACCTTCCATTCATTGTAATTACATGGAAATGAGTGATCTGTACATTATTCAAAGTTTCTTCTTTTGTGATTCATGGACAAATTAAATTTATAAAAAGAAAGTCAAGTTTTGAACAACATGGAATAGATGATAACAGAATTAAAATTTTTGGTTGAACTTGTAAGAATCTTGTTTTTCTTCGTGCTGCATTTTTTAATCATTGAATGTTTATTGGCCATAATGCTTGCCATTTGCTTTTTGTTGAATGCTTAGGTTTCTAGTTAGTCTAATGTACTGTGTGGTTGTTACAGTAGTTGATGTAATGTATGCTCATGCAGATGTGTAAAAGGATAATTCTCCAATCCATAGCAAGTTTTGCGTGACACCGAAGCAAACATTAATGCCACTCAGCTGTCTTGATTACTGATGCACTGAATTCCTCCATTAAACCTACAATTAGACCTGATTGCGCCCCCTTTTGTTTCCTTGTGGCATCTGAAATTCACAAAAGACTTCTCAGAGGTAAAAAAGCAAATCAGCAGGTAATTATCCTGTGCTCTGATTACTCTAATTGTCTTTATGCCTCTAAATATTGCTCTCCGAGATGCATTACATCAAGAGCCATATAAGAATAAACATAGTTAAACACGGCAGAGAAATAAACATTATAATATACTTCCTTGACAGATATGATTTCTTCTGTTAGGAAATAGAGCTGGCATGTTGTGTTGTAATGTATGAAGATAACTTATGCTGGTATCTGTAATGTGGGCAATTACATTTTGTTTGTACATGATGCAAGTTACAATATACTGGCAATCAAAAGGTATACAGGACAACAACTTAAAGGTGTAGTGGGAGATCTCGGAAAATGCTAACTTTAGCCTGATAGCACTGAAAACGAACGTCCCACCCTCCCTGCAATCGCCGTCCAAAGCCACGCCCCCTGAACACACATACGCTCAAAGAGCAGAATACCAGAGACAACATTAAATTACTACAATAGGCTACAGTAACGGTTTCCAATTACAGTCCTCGCGCCCTCCCCGCTCTGCACATTTCATATATATATCTTATCACGTCCGACGTTTGTTCTGTTCGACCGTAAGTCATAAGTGCCCTGCGAAGTGGACATCACCAGATATTCCACCATGATTCCAGTTCAAAGCGAGCGTATATGTTCCATACAAAGGGCATTAAAGTGTAGTGCGAGACGTGAATTTAAATTGTATTTATTTACAGAGGTATATTATGTCACACTCTCTAGTAAGTTTCCTCTGTGTGTCAAAGGAGAGCGCCAGTGCCAGCGCAAATCCATGAGTGAATGTTCCAAAGTGAAATAAACTTCATGGATTTCCCTGCTCTGGGAGTAAAGGGTGCAATGAACTCGTGTGTGAGTGAGCATGTCAATCTAGAACAGAGTTCATGCATGTAGCTCTCTTCTAATGAGCTAGTTATCTGATTCAGGTGTGTTAACTAAACGAGACTAAGCAAAATATGCAGAGCGGGGAGCGCGAGGACTGCAATTGGGAACCACTGGGCTACATCATGTGTCATTCACCGGTCAGAAAACTTTATAGCTAGTAAAAGTACTACAATACCAGAAGGAAGATCGGGTTGTTGATGGTTGTCTGCCATTCTCGCTGTGTCATGCAACGTGCGTAACGCTGTAGCTGATGACGTATCGTGTCTGCGCGAACAGGGTGCGCAGAGGTACGCAAATACATATGTTGACAGACAGGTAGAAAAGACAGTTAAAACGCTCGGACCGAGCGTTTTGATTGGACGAACATTTCTTGGTCCTACACCTTCCACAGAATATATAAATACAGATAAATACATTTAGACCACTTAACTTAATGATTGCCATCAGGATGTGAAGAGACTTTCAACCAGAATAACAAAAAATGTTTCTGAAGACAATCACCTATGACACCTTAGGGCACTTAACTGAATAATCTTCCAGCTTTGACACTAACTAACTAAAACAGATATATTGGTATTGCATAACATACTATTTATTAATTATTATTGTTTTATTTTATTTATTTATTTATTTTTCTAAAACTGTAACCTGACAGGTTTTGCTTATTCTGATATCTAAAATATATGAGACATGGTCATTGTAACAGTTATGTAAAGTTACAGTGTAAACCATGTAAACCTGTTGCATGTGTTTTAATATATTGCACGCACATAACACATTTTAATGGGCATGTAAAGTTGAAATTTCAGTTTTTAAAGCAATGGCTGTTGTAATGTCATTTAGTATATATAGAAACTTTGACTGTCTCTCCCAAGGGACTAATGCTAATGCGGGTATGTTAAAGTGACCTACTTTTATATAAAAGTGATCATCCATAATGAACATACATCTGTGTGAGAAATCTGTGACAAACCTTTAATCTCTTTATTTATTTATTTTTTAATCTTTAATCTAATTCAAATCCTTTTGAATTAAACTATTTTTACTCTCTCATGCTCATGTATGACGCTTCCATAGGGTAATGTCTTTCTCCAAAGAGTAGAGGAGACATCATGTTATGTCATACACAACAATAGTTCAGTGTGTTACAGTAACCTCATCATACATTGCAGGAGGGGACAGCTTTGATGGGGTGAAAAGTGAAAACTTCTGACACATGCTTGTAGCTAACTCACTATAAATGGTATCAATAGAAAGCAGTGCATTCAGTCTAAAAAGTTTCAGCTGTACAGTAGTGCTATAGTATTTGGTATAGTATGATTACCAGCAGGTGGTTTTTAGTGGATGTATGTCAGTTAGCAGTTAGTTAGTTCATCACATTAATTATGGACGTGTTTGTTTATCAAGCAGAAAGTGTCACTATACTTGGTGTTTTAAATTTTAACAGTATTGTTGATTATCATTTCCAACCTAACAAACTTTTGTGGAATATATTTTCTTGAGAAGAGTGCCTTTGCTGTCTGTATTTAAAATAAATTCCAATTGGTTTGACATTTTGTGTGTGTGTGTGTGTGTGTGTGTGTGTGTGTGTGTGTGTGTTGTGTTTCTACTTGCCTTCCTGATCCTATCATCTTAACCTTTTCTCTGGTCTTGATCCACAGCTCGTATTGTGAAGACCAAGCAGTGGTGTGACATGGTGCCCTGTCTAGAGGATGAAGGCTGTGACCTGTTAGTAAATAAATCAGGCTGGACTTGTACACAGCCTAGCGGCAGAGTGAAAACTACAACGGTGAGACTTACTTATTCTCATAATCACTGTCAAATGTCACTATGTTTACAACTCTTTTCAATTCTGTAATGTCACATACAATATTTAGGAGTGAAATAAGAAATTCAATAAGAAATAAAAATGAAGTAGGGCTGGATGTTATCCATTGGTAATTGATTAGATTGTGAAAAATGAGCTCTTCATTCCAGAGTAGAAGTCAGCAGTAAAGAAAAGTCTCTTGAGAAGAGGTGATTATTTTATTTTGATGAAAGGTTATAAACTCATTATATATGTATTTCTTTTTTTCTTTTTCTTTTCTTTTTTTTTTTTTTCTTTTTAATGCTTACTGATCATTTGTACTTAATAGCACGATGAATATATATGCCGAAATGAACACCATGTGCCCTATCATACACCCGGAGCAAGTGTTTTTTGCTAGTTTCAGCACGACGCAGTTACCATTTTCACGTCCTGCGCCACGTTGTTTAAATAGCAAATGTATTTGCGCCCATGGGCGTGCTGGTCTGAAAACGAGGTGTGTTCAGGCGCATTGTTGGCGTGTTGCTATTTTGAGGCAACTGAAATAGACTGCGCCATTGACCAACTAAAACCTGGTCTAAAGTCAATGGTGCAGTTTTTGTTATTATTATTATTATTATTATTATTATTATTATTTGTTGTTGTTGTTGTTGTTATTTAAAGAGCGCGTTAGTAATATGCGCCTATTGGCGGGTTCACAACGCGCATACACTCTGCTTATTACACACACAGGGACGCGCAGCAGCGCACAAACATGCCAAAAATAATAACAATTAAAGGATTACAATGTAAAAGAATATTATCGTGTAAGCTATATAAATATAAAAATGCCTACATGTCATAATAGATTGCGTGTATCAGAATTAGCCTACCTATTTGCGCGCACACGAGCAGATCCGTTTCCTCTTTGGAGACGCGTTCAGTCTTTGCGCCTGCAAATTCCGCCGTGTAAATAGTGAATCTGCCATGGCGCGAGCGCATCTGGCTCTTAAAGGAAATGGGAGATGAGACTCTGATTAGTTTATTTATGCCCAAAAACACACCCATTACTCATTAAGAGAATAGAGAATAGGGACTTTAGACCATGCGCTTAGATTATTAAAATAGGGCCCAAAGAGTTCATTTGGGCATATATATTTATAGCATCAGTTCTGATTTCATGTAATAAGAATACATAATGGACTAGAGGATTAGAGTATTTTGTCTTTCCGCAATAAGGATTATTTTTTTTATTTTATTTTATTTATTTATTTTTTATTTCATCTTATATGTAGCACTGAAATAGAAGTAGCAACAGTTCTTTTCTTTAGTATTGTGATGTGTATTCAAATGTAACAGAGATTACACTTTATTATAGTGTCCTTGTTACAGTGTAATTATAGATTTAAGTACTGAGCAATATTAATTAACTACATGTACTTATATGGTTACGGTTAGGATGAGGGTTTGGTTTAGGGTTAGTTGCATGTAATTATGCATAATTTATTGCTATTACTGTAGTAAGTACATGTAACAAGGACATCATAAAATAGTGTTACTGTAATGGATTATCGAAAAAAGCAGGGTGGGGACTTGGTTCTATGCATTGTTTATTGATTATATTTTGAGATGTAGACATTGCATGCAAAAGTAAAAGCAGATGAATGTGAGGTCACAGAAGTTTAAACACATTAAATTCGAAGTCCTGTATATGTCACGAAAGAGAGATCTGCCATTTTCACCAGAAGGTTTAGTTATGATATTTAATTTAAACATTACATCAAAATAAACGTTACATCCTTTTTTTTTTTTTTAATGAAACATGCACATATGAATTGTTCACAATAAGATCTATAACATGTATTTATAAAATAAATAGGGTAAATTTAAATTTAATGCTTACTTTAATAGTGCACTCAGAAACCTTTGTTATGGCACAGTATAGCAAAAAATAAATAAATAAATAAAATAAAATAAAAAAATCTTGTCTACAAGGATCTACTGAACAGGAGGGGGATGCTAGGCAGTTCATTTGGGCAATTCAGTTCATTACGTAAATGTTATATTTTATTTTATTCTATGAAATATCTTAATAGATTAAGATAATGGAGAAAAAAGTTAACGTTTTCAAAATATTTAATGGGATAAATCACAACCCCAATAATAGTCACATTACAGAAGTAAGATGGGCAGCAAATGTTGGCTTTTTTGACATTAACTGTATGATAACAGGACTTGGTCAAATCCCTATAGAGCTGTTCAGACTCTATCATAGGACACACAGAGCAGTTCTAACATGACTTCTCTCAATGAGAGGATGTTTATCAATGGTAATTAGATCATGCTTAGGGCTAATTATGTGAACAGATGGGTGATCACGGCAGGTATGTAGACGAGACGTAGGAGAAATAGGAGGAAATGAAAAGGTGGGCACACAGCACTTCAGCTCCTGTCTGCTGTCATCAGTTATTAAAGTCTTTTGTTTGTGTGTATTTGTTATATAAGGCTTATTTGTATTTTTTGTTCCTTTGATTGTTATATTTGACTAAATTGTCAGCAAGCACCAAATATTTTAAAGCATCTCACAAAGTTGTCAGAGTAATGCTTAAAAAGTATGTATCATATAAATCAGTCATTTTAAACATATTGAATGTTGGTAGACCAAGTCTTCTTAGATTTGTAAAATTAAATGCATATGCTGTATTATTTATATTGGGTAGAAATTAGACATTGTGTGAGTGTTTTTGAAAGTGACCTTGTACCATGCACCACCAGGCATCACTCATTCATTGACTGCAGGGTACAGGAGGGAGTGTAAGGATGTAAGAGAGTCTTTCGGTAAGGTATTGTAAATGCATTCTTGCATTCAAAAACACCTAAGTGGAGCTCAAGAATGGCACAGAAAGCAAGAGCCTTAAGGCACATTTCCAAAGATTAACTGTTGTTAATGTTGTTAAACGTCTCTTGAGAACACTGACAAAGACTGCAATCTGCAAGTGTACATAGAACAAAAAGATGGGCCTCTATGTATATGAATGGATATGTTTACACTACATAATATGTTGCAGTCATGTTGTGTTGCATTTTTTTTTTTTTTTTTTTGATTGATTGACCATTTTAATTGACCAGCCATTGTCAGTGGACAAAAAGAACTAATCAAAAAAATAAATAAAAAAATAAAAAAAATACAGTAGACTGGGCTAAAATGAATTCCTGCTATTCAGTAAGAGAATGATCACTAATCAGCCCAAGAGTCCCTGTAGGCCCGTCCTGTTTGAATAAACACTCATTACTGCTATCATGTTTGTGATTTGCTCATTCTTTTCTACTGATTCATATAATTGTGACCACCTCTTTCAACAGCAAATTAAACAAGCAATAGTCGTCTCTTGTAGATTGTCGGTCATCTCCGGGTGGGTAGCTCAACGTCATTAGACAGGCACTGATGGATCGACCAAATCACCTTACCTTATCTCATGAAATCTCACACAGTTTAGTTAGAAGAACAACTGAAATGAGTCAAAGGAGGGGAAAAAGTGAACAAAAGTATTACAGAATAAAAAAAGACAGTGAGACAATGTATGAAGTTTACGTTTGTATGAAGTTCATTTAACATTTTCAAGTCATTTCAGGTTATTTCTGAATCTGAGCACAGATGCTGTGCTCCTCTAAATGAGATGAGATATGTGAAATATAAGGATAGCTGACTAGTTGACTGTTTGGTGAGATTCTAAAGGAAATTATTTTAGAGACACAATTGTTTGCAGCCAGTATGCTGGGGTTGTAAACAAAGTGAATGAAAACTGAATTAAAAACATTTTAGATCAAAAATAAAATAAAGTGCACATGACGTGGGGTGAAAAAATATGAAGAATTAAAAATTTGTTCCCATGACTTATTAATTTATGGCAATGTTTTGTTAATTTATTCCCTTGTTTAAAATAAATTTAGGCCATATTTGATTCATTTGTTCCCTCATTTCAGGTAAATCCATGATTTAAAAAAGGGGTGCCAAATTAGTACAGTGTGTCCATGATTTTTGTAAAAAGTATATAAAAAGTTGCAGATTTATTTATTTATTTTTTGTGGGTTTTTGTCATTGTTGTTCATTTGTTTGTTTCATTCATTCATTCATTCATTACCTGCGATGTCATGTACGGACATCCATACTAAACAAAAAGTAAAGATCCAATTAGTAATTTTGTTTATCTCTTTATGGTCGTATGGCAGCCTTCTTTGATGCTGACAACTAGTTACATGGATTTAAAAAAAAAAAAAAAAAAAATCAGCTTCTCATGGTATTGTAGAAATTTTTTTTAAGAGATAAAAAAAAAACTGTGTGAACCTTTATACATGTGTTTACAACAAGACTGCATGTTTAATGCAATTTCTAAACAGTTGTTCTTGTGTTTGCATAATTAGTAGAGCACATTTCTGGTCTCAGAGATGACAGGTGTGCATACAGTATTTCGAAATGAAATGATAATGAAAAAAATGTTTCTAATTTTGTATTTATGTCCAAAAAAAAGTCTGATTCTCAAAAATACAGAAGGTCTTATGGATTCTGTCAATTGAACTCATTATGTTTCCTCTTTTGTAGGGTTATACCACACTACTCGTTAATTCTCTCAGAACAAGAGGGCTCTTAATCAACTATTCTATTAGCTATTAGATTGATTGGGTGGTATTTAACCATAGAAAAGCGTCCTTGAATCTGTAGTATCAGTGGAGTTCAAGACGAGAGAGAACTACTGATTGCAGTAATCAGCAATCTTTCACATGCAAACAGAGAAAACGTTTGCTCATCAGTGATGCCTTGGGTAAACAGGGCTTTGAAAATGTAGGGGCGTCCCTAGGTTTTAAGTGCTGCCTCCAGAGATTGGTGAGATTTGTTGGTTAATGGAGAGTTAAAGGAATAATTAAAACCAAAAATGAAATTCTGTCATTTACTCAGCCTCATGTCTTTCAAATCCGGTATGCTGTCATATAGGACATGCAATAACCAATGACATTCAGTGTGTTTGATGTCCAACTTTCAACATAGGCAGCACAAATGATTACTTGCATGATTCTTTTATTTTGTTTCTTTTTCCCTTTTGGAGCTACACAGATTGTGGTTACCATGAACATTTGTTGTCAGAGATATGTTAATATTTGTTATAATTTCTGCTTTTGTGTTCCATGAAAAAACAGCATACGTGTAAGGAACAACATAAGGGAAAGTACATAACAGCTTTTCAATAACTTAATTATTTGAGGTGAACATTTCCATTAACAACGCTGAAGTTTGTTTGAAGATGTCTGCCTTTTCAAACTTTTCTGACGAAGTGAAAAAGAAAGTGAATAGACTGAGAGTGCTAAAAACACGTGGAGGTCGTGGATGACACATGCCAAGGCATTGCCGCTGTGGGTGTTGGGGTCTGCGTAATTGATCCCAATGCGCCAGCGTGGGACCATAGGACACATCCTTGCCTGGGCTTGGACAACATCACCATGGAGACGACAGCTGCTCCTCCGTGCAAGCACTCAGCCTCTGCAAACCATTAGCGCCTACTGCCAGCTCCTGTCTAAAGGAGCCAAGTCAGCTCTGGTCACCAAGTACTTCCATTTTGATTCCAAGAACATTCACCATTTACTTGTGAATGGGTCATGTTTTAACACCATGCAGTATTTATAAGAACTAAAATAAATCTGAAAAGAATTTGTGTGTTTTGTCAAATGACGGTTTTGTCAAACTAAACGGTTGGTTTCTAAAGTGCTGGTGCCATTCTTCTGTATCTCTCAGTGCCCAAGCTGGTTATTTTACCCAGACAATCCAGGCAGCCATTACAAGGTTTCTTTGTTACAGTGCCTTGCCAACCTCCTATTTCCAGCTGCCAAAGGAGTCTTTTCCAAGTACCAGCCTGAGCAATTTGTTAAAAGAGACATGGTAATGTTGAGTAGCTCTTATTTCGAGCCTTCACTGCTACTGTCACCCCACAAAATGTCATATTTATATAGAATTAAGCCTTAGTTTTGAACCAAAAGGTGTTCAATTTTAAACTCACATCAGATGAGGAATCCAGTTCTTTCTTTCTTTTTTTTAATGGAATTTTTCAATAGTCTCCACAAGTTTTTTTTTTTTTTGTTGTTGTTGTTGCTGCTGCTGTTTGCAAAACTGGCTGGAATTTCACAATATTACAGGAGCCAACATCATCTGAAAACAGACTGTGAGACTTGCAAGTTAAAAATTGGCATGTACAATGTTATGGCACCTCAAAAGGGAACCAGTGTGTTCTGTATGTAATTATTAATGAAACTACTACTACGTATTACACAATACCTCAACTATTTTATGTGATTAATTTCTTCATATGGAGCTGTGATACTGCAATTCCCTAGATGTTTATTGGGAAATGCAACATGAAAAGCATGATTAAGATAAATCCAGTTATAGCTTTGAACGGCTGCATGAATTTCCCTCAAGGGTCAAAGCTTCATACTCTGCCAGAAGGAGTTTAACACACTCAAACGCTTCACACTACACTGACATTATTACTTCTGATAGATACTGCTGGGTTCAGCAAATATTTATTACTTTCCAATCATTTCAGCTTTCTGTCTGAATGATATTTAACAGTTTTGTGTGTTCTGACTGTGTGTAACCTCCCCAAAACATAAAAAAAAAAATGTTTTGCAAATTCAGAGACAGTAAATATAAAAGATCCAGATTCAGCTAAGAGGTCCAGATGCAAGAGCTTGTTTATCACATCACCCAAGTGAATCCTCAATAGATGCTCTAAATAAACATTGCACTGCCTCTGAATAGGGCTGGGTAAGAATATTGAATATTCAAGCAATGATCATTTGACTGATTCAGTATAGTTTGTTGAAATCAAATATTTGGAAATATAGTAAATCATATTTTCTTGCATTTTCTTGCATTCCCTGTTCTTGCATTCATGATTTAAAGATTTTAATTTAATTTTTAGTTTTTTATTTTGTTTAATTTAATTTTATTTTATTTTATGTATTAGTCATTTGTTCCATGCATAATAATAGTAATAATAGTTTATCATTCTTTGTTTGCTGTCACTTGATGTTTTTTTTTCATATAAATATATGCTTTCCCTGTAAACGTTGTTAACTTGTTGTCCAGCCAAATATGAGAATAGAACTTGTCATCATGATGCATAATTTTAAATGACTTTAATATAAATTTAACAACATCATCTCAAGAAAGTAATGTTTTGTCTTATTTTTCTCTCTTTGATGTATAAAAACAGTGCATGATTTTTATTTTATTTTTATTTCAGTTGCAAGTTCAGATAGCCTTCTTTTTCACTGCTTACTATGTACACTTTCTATGTTTGTGCTAAAAAAAATTGCCTTTGTGGAAGTCAAAACAGAGCACGCATATTTTCATTTGAAAATTTCTAGTAAATTTCACAAATTTAATTCAAATGAATCCCATTCAATTAAATGTGAAATTTGGAGGTAGAAAGACTGAGATAGTATTTTCTTATGAATTTAACTCCAGTAATGTTTGTTTTATTTAAATCTTTAAAAATATATAATAATAATAATAATTATTATTATTATTGTTATTATTATTATTATTATGTTTTAGCCAGTCTCTGCCAGTGAGACTGGGTGAGAGTGAAGCCTTCCTTTAAGGTAAAATCATTCCTCTTTACATTTTATGTCAAAGTAAACTGCATACTGTTTGGCAAACAAAATCTTGCTTGAAGTTCTTCCTGCTTTATACTGCAATACTCTAGAGACTTTAGTTCATCTTTGTTAATGTTTGTGGTAATTCATATGTACTCCAATTGCTAAAACTTTGCTAGAGAGTAATAAGATTCTGAAGCAGGAGCTAGAAGCTACATTGCTGCAGTGTATTAGCAATAGCACACTTTTGTCTTCAACATCTACACTCTTGGGTCATTTTATCACTTTCCTGAGTTCATTTCCATCCTGTTTATCCCTGTTGTTCCATATTCAGACTTAGTAATTTTTTCAGCACCTGCTAAATCCATGAATATCTGCTCCCCATGCAAGTGTCAAGAGTTCATTATTATAAATTAAGCAGCAGCCCATGTTGGCAACATTTAGTGCCTTTTTTCGGCCTGGCAGTAGACCATTTAGCAGATGGCGCTGAGCATTTTCGATGGCAGGTGCTCAGAAAAGCAACAGTTTTCAAGTATTAGCTCGATTACAAACAGGATTGCAATATCTTTGAACATCATAATCCATTTGAGCATCACACGTTCAAATGGATTATGCTTGCACCAGGCCTATTGTCCGGAGCCACTTGTTTAGTCTAGAAAAATGTCTGAAGTTCACCTCCCTCTTTTTTGGACCAGCTGGTTTCCTGGTCTCCCAGTCAGGCTATTTCTCTGCTTTTTGTTTTTCTCTATTTGGCACTTGATATCTGATTAGAATTGATCAGAGACCAGCTTGACTACCAGCTAAACCATCAAAACACTTGCTTGGTCAGGCTGGGAAGCCAACTAAACCACCTAAGGCAGGTTTTTGTTGTTGTTTCTTTTCTTTTCTCTTTTTAAACAGTATTCAAAAATAATTATATATTACAGGAGTTGTCCACATCACAGTTAAAGTTCTCTCATTTACTTACTCTGTTGTCATCTCAGATGTATATGACTTTCTTTCATCTGTGGAACACAAATTTTTATAAAACATAATACATTTCTTTAAGTCCATATAATGTATAATGACTGTTCTCAGCCTGGAATTCTCCAGTTCGCAGTGTCTCTTAGTAGCTGGTCAAGTGTGCTGTTTTAGCGAAGCAAGCAAAAATGGAGTCCTGAAAACAGAAACATCTGGTCTTCCTCCATAACATAGTTTCTTTGCTTCTTCAAATCTTTTGTGTTACCAAAGCACATCTGTATTACATTCCAAAGAGCTCTGTTATCAGCCCCACAGTGGAAAATGAATCCATATCTGGGCTGACTGAGCCAGATTGCCATGGAATCGAACAGTTAAACAACGAGAACCGTTTGGCCCAGTGGTGGAAAATCAGCTGTTGATACATCCACATGTGCGTTTTGCATGGTTTTTGAAGTGTCAGTTTTGAGGGTTTCATCTCTCTGCTTTATATGGATGGATATGTTCACTTAAATGGATGGAAATGGACACTTTTTTATGGACACTAAAAGATGGATTATTTTTCTAAAAATCTTAGCTTGTGTTCCACAGAAGAAGGAAAGTCACATCTTCTGCCCTCAGCTAAATGTAACTATTTAGCTTATGCAGTGAGCTAACATAAATGGCTTCAGTAAGCACTCAGGAGACGGAGCTCGATTCTTCAAAGCTTTACTAATGTACCATTTGTAGTTTCTTTTGTAAAACTGTAACAAAACAAAATAAAAGTATGAAAACATTCAGTCTTCTTGTATTTGTATAATCAACACATCAATAATAAGCATTATCACGTGCTAATTAGCTCCAAACGAGGCTGATAAGTAGCTAACTTAATTTAACCACAAAGTCAACTGCACAGTAACATAAAAGATTAATAATATCTTAACATAAGGCACCAATATGCATAAGATAAACATTCAACTTACAGATTGTGCCTTATCAAGAGCAGTATGCCGAGATATGAGCGGACACCCGCAAGACCCGTCCACAACGAGTGCTTATACAAAATGGCTGTACGCTATTTTTGCTTTACAAGTCATTTTAACACTTTCACCAAATGACCGCTAGATGTCAGTATTTACAAGAGAACAAACCAAGACTTATCTTCCAAATTCAATGACGTGCAAACAGAACACATTACTATCAATTTCCATTTACATGTATTTATAACACATGTTAAGGGACAGAATATCACACATCTGTGATGTCATCAGAGTGAGTAAATAATATTTTTATTTTTGGGTGGAGTATCAAAAAAAAAAAAAAAATTACATAAATCAAACATTTAAAAAAAACAATCTGAGACTTCTGCCAACTGGTAGGATAGCTAGTGCTCTAAATGTAAAATATTGCAAGCACCTTCTTTTGCAGTTCCCAAAACTATTGTTTCTGATTGGGGATAGATGGATGGATGGATGGGCCACTTTTCACATTATCGCTACACCCCTGGAATTCTACCACTGATTTTGATTTTCTGTGTGTTTCTGGTTGATCTAGGTGTCCTAACAGTGGGAGGGGTTCCTGGAGCTCTACGAGACGAGGCCTCTTGCAGCTTCGCCCACCTGCTGTAGATACTTGCTATGTCTCATCGGCTTAACACCTGCCTCTGCCTACCTGTCTGTGTCTCAGCTTTGTAAATGGGCAGCACCCCCTTGTGCCACGGAGAACATACTGTACGTTCACAGCGCCTCACGGATGGCGGTACAGTAGGAGCCTTGAGGACTTTAAGAGCGCAGCACAGGACAAAGAGGCACCTACCCTGTCTGAGACTGAACCAGACACAGGCTTTATGGGGCTCCACCAGCGGTTCTGAACTGATCCGAGACTGTGAACCTAACTGCTCTGTGAAACGGCTTTCTGCTGGAAGATGTTTTTGGCGCTCATTTTTTACAGACCAAAGAGGAAAAATAATACGCAAATTAAAAAAAATAATAATGCATTGATTATATAAGCACGGACTAAAGAAAAGACTTGAAAGGGAAAATTTAGGCAAAAATATATAAAAAACCTAAATGTAGAGAGAGAGATAGATATAGATATAGAAAGACTATGCTATACAGCAGTGGTCTACAAATGGAAACGATGATGTGGAACATTAAAACGACTGGGTCAACCATTCCCATTTATCACAATCAGAGGAGAACCTTTAATACTTTACAGGCATTTCCTTGAACTGAATCAACTACTGTATTCCAAGGATAACAAGGATATAGATACTGTACACATAAAAACTTCAACAAATTTAATTAGCATTTTTTCAGTAGCAACATTTTGGATGGTTTGCATTAAGCATGGAAGGTTAAATGGAAGAGTACCCCATTGCTTATCATCAGAAAATATTAAAAAAGGAACAGAAAAAAAAAAAAAGTCATTTCTGATTACCAGGAGTGAAATATGTCATTATATGTATTTTGAAAGGCCTACGAGTTATATATTTAACAGTTTTATATGTTGTACCTTTGTAGAGAACCTTATTTAACATGAATAACGTTGTAGAAATGACAGATATAGAATGTGAGTAATGTTCTGCTCCATAACGCAGGCCTGTCTTACTGTTTATGTTCAAATTCAAGTAGCAATTTTCCTTTTACATCTTCAAAAACATGACCACATGTTCTTAAAAAGGAAGAAAATGGACAACACACACACAAAGAAATGATTTATTGCAGAAAAGCGAACTTTCAGTTCCATATATTACAGTCAAACTGCTTTTAGCTTTTGTATTGTAAAGGTTCGGAGAAAAGCCCTTCTGTTTGGGTTTTCTGGGATTGGTTTTTGTGCTTGTGTTTGTTTGCACAGTGCTCACCTCCAAGTCTTGACACCTCCAGAGACAGTTCAGAAAGTCTTAGATTCATTTACATTAAATACTTTTTTATTATGAAATATTTTAAGAATAAATTAAATAAGTGAAAATAAGTTGCTAAAACAAAATTGTAATATCATGATGTTTTTGGCTGTTTCTTTCCCTTTTTAAAATGAACAATGCCTGGTTTGACAGTGATATGTAGCAATCTACATTTGGAGGCACATATGATGACTTGATTCAGATTTGTAAGGGAATGAGACTGAGCGGTGAATTCACTAAACAGTGCAGAATCCTGTTTTCTTTCTTTCTTTCTTTCTTTCTTTCTTTCTTTCTTTCTTTCGTTTTTCACTAAGCACCTGCAATCCAGTTTGACCAAAAGCAAAATGTGAGATAATAGTTTAATTCTTCTAAATTAGGATAAATTATGCAATTTATGCAATATAGTTTTTTTCTTTTTCTTTCTTTCTTTCTTTCTTTCTTTCTTTCTTTCTTTCTTTCTTTCTTTCTTTCTTTTTTATGTCTGTGTACAGTTTTTTTTTATTGATCATGACAGCAGTAGTTCATCAGGTTATAAAGAAGAGTGTTATAACCAAGCTGTATCAAGAAACGCTGTGTTGATGAGCATACATGAAGTTAGGTGCCTAAATTGCAGTGGTGATGTTGCCATGTAAATTGAATTCAGCACAGATTTTGTGGCATTATTCTCGTTTTGTATAATTCCCCTGCTAAAACAACTCGTGAAGAGTGTGCGAAAAAGCAGCAATATTAATAGGCACAATTCATTTCCCCCTTGAATGTTTCATTAAGACAGTAACACTTGAATTACATTTTGTTGTTGTTGTTGTTGTTGTTGTTGTTGCTATTGCATCTCAGCCCTCAGACAGGGGACATCCTGAATGGATAGCCAGTCCATCTTGTTAATTCTTGTTTAACTACTGTTAATTTATAGAACTTCATTGATAAAAAGTATATTATTAATAATATATGAATACTAAATTAATAATAGCATATAATATATATATATATACTATATATACTAAGTTATACATGCTGTAAAGACATTGTTGATTGTTAGTTCATGAGACCTAATGCATTAACTAATGACAATCAACTATACCGTATTTTAAAAGTGTTACCCTTTCTCTAATTAATAAGTTGATTCATTCATTTTATTTCTTTAAGTGGCACTTCATAGGCAGTACTATGTAAATACTGTAGTATCAAAATACCCTGGCATTATCATCCGATACCATGACTTGGTACCACAACAGTACTTTCAGTAGGGGAGATTTCAGAATGAAAGAAGAAGCCATTATATCTGAAATACCCATACAACCATGCTGCAGGCTAATACAATGGAGACAAAAGACAGCTGTATTCATATATAAAATTTGTTTTAATAAAGACAGAAAGGACATGAATTTTCACTGACACATTCAATATAACAGTCTTCAATCAGTACAAGCAGTACATCATTCAAAGTTCTCACAAATACATGACATACAAACACATTCTGTAAAATACATCATGTCATCAAAGACCTCTGATTATGAAATACAAGCTGATTAATTAATAATAATTTCATAATCACTGCTGGCAGTGACAATCGAACCAATTCAGACAAACTTTCTCTCAATAATCTGCTGATTTTCACATCAACAATGAAATCTACTAAATGATTTTAGGTAATATAATCCTCAGAGCTTGCATGGTGTCACAGATCAGCCAGGCTCATCCACCACCCAATCACAGTGCACACCGTCACCTGAGTATTAACTGCATGCACCTGTTTTGAATCATCACTCTCATCAGGACTCATTCATAAGCACACATATCACTTCACTCAGTGTTCGATCTCGTTCCTACGAAGTGGACTCACTCTAATGCCTTTCAAGCGCTATTCAGAAATACTTACCTTGTATACTCACCCTTTGTGTCTCCTCCAGTGTGTGTCTCTGTTCCTCGCTCCAACGTCTGTTCCAGGTGCCTTATCATTGTGGATCTTGTCACTGCTCATCATCCGAGGTATGTGCTATCTCCAGGCTCCATTCCACGATCTCCTGCGAAACAAGAAACAAGGTTACAATCCCCATCAATCCAAGAAGTGTTCCATTGCCCTTGATACTCACCTGCCATTACCATCTACATCTGTTGCTGTAAATAAAAGATACCTGTATATTTGCTAATCCTCTGTCTGAGTCTCCTTCCGTAACACATGGAGGATTTGACTGATGCTGGGTCATTCTTATTATGCATTACATTTTAATGGCAGTAATCAATCAATCATCTATTTATTTATTTATTCGTTCGTAAAAAAAAATAAATAAAAAAATTAAATAAAAACATGCTGAAGCTTTGTAAAAGGGTGCCAAGCAACAGACAGCCATTTATTTATTGTTTGTTTGTTTCAGGGGTTTTGAAATTTAAAGCTATCTTTCAGGTGTTTCTTCATTTCTCATCCAAACTGCAACTGTTTTCATGGAAATATAGTATTTTATTTGTAATTATTATACAGGTGGTTCACTTCCTCAGTTTCACTTTCCATCTTTTACAAATATCTCTTTAACTAACAAAACAGGTCCCTAATTACATCATCCTTCAGGCGAAGATAACATCACTAATGTTGTAAACTAATTTGTCACTGGTTCCTTAAAAACAAAAAAAAAACCCTTTCAGATCTCTGAAATTTTTATCAGAATAAAGCATTTCCTAAGAGCAATGCTACATTCAAGAATAAAGACGTCATCCCCAAAAAGGCAACGTGCTCCACAGAGAGGCAAATTAGGTCATATGTTAATCATGTTGTGTGGGTAGGTGTGTGTTTTCTGCACACTTCTGATGATGTAGTTTAGTATATTTTGTGAGATCAGACAGATTAAACAACATTGTTTTTAATTGATTTGGCCAATACAAAAATGTCTATTTATTCAAAAATACATCTATCTATTATTTAAAAATAATCTCTATAGTCATTCTGAGTCCTTTCTTTCTTTCTTTCTTTCTTTCACCATTATAGAGTGAATTCACTTTTCATTCCAAAAGTAAAAAAAATATATTAATTTACTCTATAAAGAAATTAACTTACAATAATAACTTTTAAACATTTCATGAAGTTTTCCTACACTATGCATTTATACTATGCCTAATGCATATATTTTATAACATTATTTTTGTGTTCAGCAGAAGAGAGAAATTCATACAGGTTTGGAACAACGTGAGGGTAAGTAAATGATGACAGAATTTTCATGTTTTGGTGAACTATCCTTACGACAATAGCAAGAATTTTCCTTTTTTTTTTTTAAATCCTTGTGGAGAAAATGTATGGGGGAAAACCTTGATCCAGGGCAGCTGAAAAAAAACAGACTTTTACTGTCACACTTATTTTGGTGGTGGTGGTGCTACATTATTACTACATTTACAGTGCCACAACAAAAGAAAAGTAATTTCAGCGTTATGAGTCTGCAATTCAAATTGATGGTGATTAGAAAGACTAGGTGCCACAAAACAATACAAAGACATTAAATAGACGACATTTCACATATTTATTGATTCATATATCACTATATACAATAAAGCAGCTCTGCAGAAGACAAAATACTGTATTTATTCAGCTTTATTCAGATGAATCTCAAGTCAGTTCAGTGTTGCTTCATGTCAATAACAGTGTGTTGCAAAGTTCATCAGTTATGAAACAAATTTGATTCACTTATAAAGCCTTACAGAAAGGCAACACATCATTATATTACATTGTAGTCCTTTAACAATACTTGCAGCAACAAATGTACGGTGGGACCAGTGCAGTCTGATTCACACAGACGTGTGAGACGATTCCTTTTAAAAAGAAATGGTCAGACTAGTAACTGGGTAATCTCTCTATGCCATGCTTTCACATAAATCTTGGTCACTGTGAAAACAAAATTCTATAGGAAACGCTGAGAATTAGACATGCGCTGAGAAATAGACATCTCTTGTTCCCAGTAATAGCACAAGTAAATCTCTCATGTCCCAAACCAGCCACTCCCACAACCAAATATTATTTACTTTGATTGATAACATTATCTGCTGAGTAGAATTATGTATTGTGAGTCTCTGTTTACAATATAAATCTAATTAAGTGCTCCCACTGTGCTGCACAAGAGCAATCAATACATAATACGGCTATCGCAGCTGCTTCCTATAATGCATGCCTTCCATCACTAATATTTTCAACCAATAAAACTGTCTCGCTACTTTTCCCCCCTACAATAATCATCCCACGTTAAATGAAAACAAATAATGCACCTGATCCCAATAGTTTGTTTTCTTATTACTGCCAAATTTAAATGTGTAATACAGTGTTTAGTCATTAAAAATATAAATTTTCTAACACTAGTTAGAGTTATTATTACACTACTCATGCTCATTGCTCATATTTAGGGTAACTCATCCCATCATTTCATGCTAAAGACATGATACCTCAAACTGTGTGATGCAAAGGGATTTAAGCCATATCTGGAGACAAAAGAAATCAAATTCTGATTGATAAAGCCACTGTCAAGCTACGGTGGGAATGAGCACACGAAGAAGATGATGAAAGATCCAAATAGTATTTCAACAGGGCAAAACACAAGGCAGACAGGCAGGTACCACACATATGGACGTAGTAGACCGGACCATGAACTGTGAACTGAACACAACTAATAAAGGGTGGCTAATAAGGGACAGACAGGTGATGATGATTAACTAATAATGACACCAACGAGGACAGGAACAGGAACGACCAAATATGGGCACATGAGGGAGAAAACACAACAAACAGTCCTGGGGTGTGACAGTTTGCCCCCCTTCCGGAAGGTGCGACCTTGTGCCACAGGAACAACAAAGGGAGGGACGGAGGGAGACTTAGGAGGAGGATAAAGGAGTGGATGTGGGATGGTGACACGGGAAGGCAAAGGGCTGGCAGGAAGGCAGGAAGGCAAATAAGACAGGTGGAGGTTTGGGCGGAGGACGGGAAACAGAAAAGAGCCAGGAAGAAACAGGTGGAGCCAGGGAGGATCAGACGGAGGGAGGAGACAGGCGGGAGCAGGAGGAGCCAGGCCACAGCCATGATGGCAGCCCACGGTGGAGTCGACGGAGGGAGGAGCCATGGTGGTGGAAGGGCTGACAACTCCAGGGGGCCGAACAACGGCGGCGGAGCAGGTGGAGGAGGAGCCCGAGGCGGAGAGCCGATGGGCCAAGGCGACGGGAAGGATCCGGAGGGCCAAGGCAGAGCAGATGGCTCCAGCGACCGAGGTGGAGGCAGGGATCTGGAAGGCCGTGGTGGAGCCGAAGCGACAGAGGACCAAGGTGGAGCCGGAGGGAAGGAGGAGCCTGCCAGAGCCAGAGGGACGGAGGGATGAGGCACAGCCGGAGGAGTGGAGTCCTGAGGCGGTTGTAAGAATCTGTAGTCTGCCTCGACCCAGCCTCCACTCCAAATTGTCTTTTAAAACTATACTCCTTTCTCTACAAAGAGCTTAATTATCATA
>JAFVLL020008204.1:0-82287 GCA_021397915.2 Tor tambroides
TGTAAAAAAAAAAAAAAAAAAAAAAAAAAAATTTTTTTGAAGTAAATAGAGGCTATTGCAGTACATTTTACAAGAAAATACTATTTTAGTCCTCCTACTTCAAAATTTCATGTTTAATTTAATGTGTTACTGCCATTTCTAATTATTTGTGAAATTTACTAGCAATTTCTAAATTAAAATTAGTTTCAAAGCCATTCTTTGGTGTATATTTAAAATCAAATGTCCAAGGAAACATGGCGGTTTCAAACATGAATGATGTTCAGGAAGTGTTGAAGTATCATTATGGTCTGTGCTGTTTTTATACGATTCATTAAGAACATGTTTTCCTTTCATTTCAGAATCAGCCAAGACTGAAAGCCTAGAAGAACCAAAGATTCAGACCCATCTATGGCAGAAAAACAGCAGATCAAAGTGACTGCGGTCAAAGTGCTGTGCTATGTGGAGAAAATCTCCTCCTTCGCCTCCAACATAGATCCTCTCTTTGGGATTGTGACTTCAGTGGTCGGGGTGGTCAGGAAAGGCCTCGTGGATGAGGAGGACCATGAGATGGACAAGGACTTCAAACAGATCCATGAGAAGCTGGAAACCATCTCAGAGAAGAACAAGCAGACCCTGCGACAGATCCGCATCGACGAAATCAACGAGAATTTCGGTAAACACGAAGAAATCATCAAGCATCAGTACAACGCTTTCAACACCATGGTGGAAAGAGTAAAACTGGACCCTGACAACTCGGATCGTCACATGGAGGAGTTTGTGAAGATCTACGAGAACGATCAGATGGATCTGAGCTTAGATACATATTACCGTGGAGTGAAAGGTGCCTCTATGTTTGGGAAGCCCATCCTGCAGGTTTACCTGGAGAACTGCCAAAGAAACAAAAAGGTGATGCAGGCTCGCTGCTCTCACATCGCCCACCTGTTCTACATCGGTCTAATGGCGCTGATGGCCTACTACGCCGTCAGTGAAGATGACGAGGATGAAGTGAGAGACAAATGGGGGCCGAGGGTCATTGACATTCAAGCCAAGATGCAAGAAGTTCTGGACCAATGCACTGAGGAAAACTGAAGTGGGAACATTGCACTGAACGACTGCTGAGACAATTCATTTCATATGCTGAAAGTTTAAACGTCGTAAGCAGTCTTGAATTAGGAAGTTTAAATAAATCGTGTGAGGTGTAAAATGGGTGAATCTTTTTCTGCTTGCCAATGGACTTTTCAATGCAATACTAAAGTAGTGCAAAGTTCTTAACACTGTATATCGCAGTTTAATTTTTTTTTTTTTTAAGTATATTAAGCATGTTTTGGTCATTATTGTGACTGAATATATTGTAAAAAAATATTTCCAATATCATATGAGCCTTTGATGTGAGTTACACGTTATTATGAATTATTATATAATTGTTTGCTTATGTTTTGTGGAACATCTCTGATTCCATGCACAATAAATGAATCTATTTTTTCTCTCATATCATGGCAGTTAGTCTCTTTATTTGTCATTTTATATGACCAAATGTGATTTCTGCCAAATCAATTCATGATGTGAACACACTAAAGACTGTGAGTGCAGAATGCAGGTGAATATGGAAATTGCGTTGATTTGCATTAAATTCAAAGTTGCACTCTAAAACAAATGCTGGGTAAAATATGGACGAACCCAGCAATTGGGTTACTGCCCAGAAGGTTGGGTTAAACATTTATCCCAACTGTTGGTTGAAAACAACCCAGCATGTGTTCTGTCCAAAATTTACCCAGCATTTTTAGAGTGTGTTGATGTTTCAGAGGCAGAATGCTTGATCGGTCTCATCTGAAAAAAATAATTTCAAGAAAAATTCCAGGTTCAGTACAAGTTAAGCTCAATTAACAGCATTTATGGCATAATGCTGATTACAATTTCCACTTCTTTCTTTCTGGGTTACATTGAGGCATGCTGTACAATGGAAGTAAATGAGGCCAATCCTTAGACATTTACATTATATACTCCCCGTTTTACAAGTATAGCCACAAGACTTAACAACATGCATGTTAGTATGATTTTAGTGTAAAAAATCACTTACTATTTTTTTGTGTAATGATATATCCATTTTTTACAACTTAGTCCTCATGACAACATAACGCCTAAAAAAAAATCAAAATATATTACTTCAACAGATTTACAACTCAAATAATATGCAACTTTTAACAGAATTAATGTGTTAAATAAAAAAGCTTGACATTTTTACTTTTAAACACTCCAAAAATTGAGATCATTTACCTCATAAGTGCTTGACTGTAACCTTGTTTTTACTTAAGAAAAGGAGGAACAAAATTATTCTTGTGATAATCAACATTATCCCACAAATGCTGATTGAGCTTAACCTGTATTGAACCCCGTGTTATCTTCATATCATTTAGATACTACTATAGTTTTTATTAATAATTTATTAATATTATAGTTTTATTAATATTAGTTTTATTAATATTTTAATTCAGTTTTTATTTTTATATTTTCAGTTTTCAAATCAAAGTTCGTCATTTTATTTTTTTGTCTTTTTTGTCTATATAGTTTTTATTCATTTTTATTTCAGATTTTAGTTATTTTAATACACCAAGTTAAACCAAATTCAAATGATAAACATATATATTTCAGTTAACGTTTATTTTATTTCAAGTACGTAATTTATTTATTTATTTTTTTTAATGGTTTTAGATTTTGTTTCATTTGTAGTTAACTATAATAACCCTGACTGACCCCGGAATATTCTTGTAACAGTGGTGCATAGTAAATACATATTTTTGATGAAAATTCTGTTTAACTTTTAAGATTGTGATCTGTTTCCTTCTTCAGGTGAACTAACCGATAAGACTGTCCTACTATCTTCCTCCGGACACAATGGCTGACAATGAGATATTTGATGACCCAGAGAAGCTGAAGAGGGGTCTAGTGAAGGTTCTGGAATGCGTGGCCACCATCTCATCCGCAGCAGCGGTGGTCAATCCCATCTTCGGCGTGGCTGGCTCTCTCATCCGGGTGGTTCTGCACCACGTGGACGATGAAGACATTCAGAAACTCAGACGCGAGTTTGGCAGCGTGAATCGAGCCCTGGACGAAATCTCACAGCAGAACCGTCAAGCCCTGCTCCAAATCAGGAAGGAAACGGTGGACAAACAGTACCACGAGGTGGAAGAAAACATTCGCAATCAGTTCCGCAAATTCATGGAGATCGTGGAGGCCAAACCGGAGCACGTGCAACGCAAGAAGGATGATTTCGTAGAGAGTTTCATGAATGATAAAGAAGACCAGAACATGTACACACTTTATGAAGGCGTGATGGGGAAGCGCAAACTCTTCAGCCAGCCCATCCTAGACGTCTACATGAAGCATTCGCAGGGTGACCAGCGCGTCATGGAAAACCTCTGCACTCGACTCGCGTACCTGTTCTGCATCGGTTTCATTGCTCTGATGGGCTACTACGGGATCCTGGGGGATGATCTGGAATCTCGGAACGAAGAGTGGGAAGAGAATATGAGGAACGTGCAGGAGAAAATGCAGGAGGTGCTGAGGAGATGCAAGTGATCGTGAAAGCTTTCTGCACAACCGACGCTCTTTATTGCCTTTGTGCTTTGTCTTTTCCTCTTACTCTAATAGACTTCATCGACCTGCAGCATTATCTTCTTGATGACTGCAGGTCATGCTGAAGTGTACGGAGTCATTTCCTGTAATCTAGTTCTTGTTTTTTGTTTTTTAGTCACACAATCACATTTCTTCATGCTTTGCCTCAGTTTAACACTACATGACCAAGATATTTCACACTAATCTACAGAATGCTGGTTGTGGTTATATAAATATTATTAAAGCTCATAAGCAGTGTCACATTGAAAATTGACTACATGATGTTGTTTCCTGAATAAATACATAGTATATACAAATGTATTCTATAAAATACACATACAATTTAAAGAAACTACCTATGTATCTATCTATATATTCATAAATGTTGCAAAATAAAGAGCATGCAATTTACTGTCTGTGCAAACCAAGATCAAAATTTCGGTCTGAAATGTTTATGTTTATGCATCTTTTTGGCACATTAGTAATAGATTTAAGTGTGCATTTAATTGTATCCATTAGAACCGATTATCAGAGCGTATATTTTAATATGAAAGGTGAAATCTAAACTGAAGGTTACTTTTTGCATTCCTTCGACCCTTTTATTTTGGATAAATTAAAATATCTGCTTGCTGTACTGTGGCACAATGTACAGTGCTGCACATTTAGTCTGACATGGCTGGAGTTCATCTAGATAATCATGTTTGTTTCACATTTGTTTATCCATGAAGCACTGCAATATACATAAATGTACCTGAATTATGTGTTTGTGTGCTTTTTGAAAGTCTCATGGACTGGTCTCAGTCTTTGGAATGCTGTTGCACTTATAACGCTGTACAATATTGTTACATTTTTCAATAAAGATACAAGGAATGAAAAGTATTACAAGCTGTTTTGACTTACACTAAAACTCATATATTGTATATTTAAAACAATTAATCAGTAATTTAATCATATATATATATATATAATTTAAAGATATATTTAGAATATAAAAATATGTCAAAGGCTTACACTCTGGTATAAACAGTAGGTGGAGGGACCTTTGAAGGAACTTTTTTCTTGTTAGATGTTCCTCTGTCACTAGATGGCAGTAAAAGATCATAAACTGAGTTTAGACCTAAAAATATGAAAACAAGCATACTGCCACTGCTTAATGCATATTGTGTGTATAGCACCTACCATTTTAATATATGTAAAAACAGCATGTATGCAGCTATAAACAGTTTAAACTGCCATATGATCTGACTATGTTATCATTTGACAAATAAATCTGGTTATATTGCATTTTTAAATGTATTTCATTCATTTTGTGTAAAGAAAATATGCATACAGCCTATATTATAAGTATGTATATTTGAAGTAGGCTATCTATGCATCAATGCAGCAGACACGAAAGGCTATATAAGTTATTTCAGACTTTTGAAACTTTTGAAATGGACTCTGGTAAAGCATCTAATATGCTATATAAATATTGTGTTTTTAGATTTTTTTTTTTTTTACGTTTTAATGAATTATTTTTGCCTACACAACAGAATTTAATCAGGTTAGACGCCACATCAAATTTAACGAAAACGAGCCTGTGAGGGATAGTCTTTACAATGGGATACACTGTATAAAAATACTAAATCGTGTAATTTTCACAACTTTCATATCTATTTTGTTAAGTTTGTGTCACCAGCCTTTTCCAGAAAGACGTTTCTTACAATCGTTAAATACTAGAACAATAATGGTGTAGTTACAGTATCTACCAGCAGGGGCTAGCTGGATCACGTGCAAAGCTGTCTTTGAATGGAATTTCACACAAATAACAAAATACATTTCCCTCCCAAAATATTCAGAATTAATCCTAAGTAGCTTGGGGGATATTACTAGGCTACTTTATCTTTATTTTCCTGTTGTATTAGTCACTTAAATTTCGTTTAAGAGAACATAAACATTAACGAGTTTTACTTTACCCCTTGTGACAGAAGACAGATCTTGAGTCTTGTTCTGCGACATTTCACGCCATCAGCCAGAAACCTTGGCAAAGACTGACGGTCAAGTCGGAGAGGCAATCATATGGACACGATTCTGCAAGAAAGCAAGAAAGAAAGAAAGAAAAATGTTAAGGCTTTTCTGGAGAAGTTGTGATCCACAAAAAACAAACAAAAATCAAGAAACAGCCAAAATGTTAAAGAAAACAGCAATGCTTTAGCATTTTACTTGAGGAAAAGGAAAGTGCAGGCCTAATTAATGAATTGGGGGGAAAATACGCTTTCAATTCAACTGAATGTATAGGCTACCAGTTTAGTTTTATTGTGTTGATTAAATTATTATTGTGTGATTTTTGTTCGTTGGACAGAAATTACGAAAATGTCCTAATATTAGAGGGTTAACATGATTAAAAGAAAAAAAATGGGGAAAACAGTTTATATTAAACTTTAGACTCATAGTAGGCCTAACTGAAATATGAAATCTCCCCAATAAAATAATCAGAATAGGAATATGACGTAATCTAATGGGCCTACAGACTATTTCAAGTAGTCATTTACGTATCAAACAGTAGACTAAAAGGCTGAAAAACATTCAAATGCAAACACCTCCTCTGTCCTCTGTTGGGTCTCATGGGAATAAGTCATCATGTTCAGCAGTGTCAGCCGTCTATGACGCATTTCAGACACAAGGTCACACCTGACTTATTTTCAAACGAAAATAAATGTATATCCACCAGTTGACTTGCATATGTGTACAATGATGTATATGACTTCCTTTTTATCCGCGTATGATTTCATAATATATGCATGCATTAGGACCCTCCTTTATCAGCACAAGCTCAGAGAAGAGAACATTAAGCACAGAATAACTACTAATCAGATTTTCCCCTGGATGAAAGTGGCATAGCCTATATGTTATTTTTATATAACATACATTAATACAATATAAAACTAGTTAAGCACTTAAATACATCAGTAGTGTGTAAAATACCTGCCATCCTTGTGTGAAAAATATCTGCGCATGTTTCTTGCGATCCACCGGAGCTGCTCCATATTGCGCATTGCGCGCAATATTCCTCTTGATGAATAAACATTACGCGCTATTTCTCTCTAAAAACAGTTCAGAACATTTATATATGTTGTCATATAATGAATAAAGCTCAAGGTACAGCCAAGCACGTCAAAAAAAATAGACATCTATCCGACTGTTGCCAAGTGCTTTCCAAACCAAAATCATCCTAACGCGTTCTCAGCGCGCGCAACTCCCTCTCTGTCGCGCGCGCACACTGCCTCTCTGTTCATTTCACACTCACTCAGATCATCACAAATATCCTCCTCGAGCCAATACCTGAGGGAATCCTGAATTTCGGACAAGTATTTCGGACAGCAGCTCTTCAACCTGCCAGACGTGAGAAACCTGTTTGATTTTTTTTGTTGTTGTTTTTTCTGGGTAAATTGCTGTGATGCGCACGTAGGATACATAGGGAGACTGCGCTTAAAAACGCTTTTCGAGGTGTGTCCTTTACGGAACAGAAGATAGCACATACAGTGGTGCCATATCTACGTAACACGATTTTAAGATCAAGTCTGCTCTGAATGTGATTATTTAGAGGTTTGCAGTGTGCCCGGACTTGGTTTAACAGATTTTTTCTCATTAACATGCATGCAGATTTAAAATGGAAGAAAATGCTGATGGCACAGTTGGCTATCGTGTAAAATTAGCAACGTGAGGAGTTTCATGTATGCTTAATGCGTTCGGCTGTGATGAATACACGTAGGCCTATAATTTAGCCTAGGTTTTAAAAAAAATTATGAGAAAAAAATCTTACATTTTACATCAAAAATATTATTATAATATATCTGACCGAACTCTCACTTCAGTTTTTTTGTCTTTCATACTTGTAGGCCTATTATCTGAGAAAAGTAGGACAGGTTTTCTGAGAATTATTTACAACTTCAGTGTCTCAACCATGAGAATATAAAACAAATGGAGACGTTCAGTTTTCTTAGGCAAAAAATGTTTATGAAAGAACGATCTCTGAGCAATTAAATTGCTTTTGCAACTTTTTTTTTTTTTACATCATGCAGCTTGAATTAAAATAGACCAGTTGTGCAAAGAATTTTTTTTATCTGATTTTAATAGTACCAGAAACTAAGGCATTTATTTTTGTTTGTTTTTTAGAAATGTCCAGTCCACTAGAGCGGGTTGTAGCCCAGAAGAAGGAGGCCATTGAAGCCGTAATGGAGATGTTTGAGAGAGGAGCCGAGGTGCTGGCCAGCGCTGTTGGAGAGCTGTGTCCTCTTTTTGAAGCTTCTGCTCCAGTTTTGAGGCTGGTCTTGGACAATGTGGAAAGCAAGGAGGTCACATATGTCAAGATCAGTTTCTAGTTGTGAGGAGCAAATTAGATGTATATCTCAAATAGAGGACATCAACTGTGAGATTAAAAGGGACGGTTGGATTCTCAGTTCTTCTCTGTGGAAGGAAAATATATGCAATCAGTTTAGAAAATACATAGACATTCTGGAGGCCAAACCTGAGTACAAAGAGGTTAGAAAACGCTTGTTCTTGCAACATTTTCCCAAAACAGGAGGAGAGAAGAACCTCTACATGCTTTACGATGCTGTGATGGGAAACAGCACATTTGGGGAACCGATCCTGGATGTTGTGGAACAATACGAGGCCAGAAACAGAAGGGTCCTGGAAGATTTCTGCGTCAGACTGAAGGAGCTGCTCTGCTTGGGAATCATCGCTCTGCTGGGATATTGTTTCCTTACTCAGGGTGAGGAATCAGAGCAGGAGAAGATTCAAGAGTGGAGCACAAAGATCCAAGAAATTGAGACGAAAATGAAGGAAACGATAGAGAAATGTGTGGATTCGTTTCCAGAGCAAGCTGAACTGGACATCAAGAGGCTTGTGAAGGAGAAAGAAGATGAGAACATTCAGGAAACGGCCAAGGAACTGCTGGACTTCCTGATGAAGAAGTACGACTGGGTGAGCTGGTCCATCAGAGTCATTAGTAACTTGGGCAAAATTAGCAACTTGAGAGCCGGACAGAACTTTCAGTGTGTGGCCGGACAGAATTATTTTGAAGTATCTCAAGGAAATGACACCAACCTGGTGGTCTCCTTCAGCATCAACCCTCAGCCTGTGCCCAACGAGAGCGTAAAGCAGATGATGGAAAGCCCTGCGAGGAAGGGAGATGCTAAAGCTGTTGTGGAGCTTCTGGAGAAGCAGTTAGCTGGGTTTCTGGTTCACGCCGTCAGTCGTCATAAGGACAGCTTTGCTTTGTCGAGTTTTCCTGAAGAATGTCACTACTGGGAGAAACATAAGAACGTGAATCTCTGTGTGCATTCAGAGTAGATTTAGATAAAAATCTACTATAACTGCATTTTACTGTATCCATGACCTGTGTCTTGAAAAAACAGTATTTATTCAGCTTATTGTGTCTAACAAATAGTTAGTGCATTTATTGTAATTCTTCTTTTCAATGTCCTAAACTAAAACCAAAGTGATCTTGTTCAGACTAACCAGTTTAATTAATCTGTGTATGCACTTTTATGATAAATTATATTCAATTATAATATTATTTTATGTTACAAAGTTTAATGTATCTGTCTAAAATCATGCCTTGAGAACCAAGAATTCTCAACCAGGGATCCGGGGCCCACTGGGGGGCCTAAGCAAATTTATAAGTGGTCCACAAAAAGACTTCAAATAATGTACAATAAGACAAAATGTGCATTAAATAAGCTCAAATAATTAAAAATCAATATATTCCTTATTTTATTGACCCCCTCAACAACTGTTTTTTTTCTTTCTTTCATTGAAGAACCAGTATTCCCACAGAAAACATGGATATATGAGAGACTATTTTAAAAAGTATTGTTTCTAGACCTGTAAAACTCATGGAAATTGGCATGAAATATTGTAATTTCTACTCTTAAAATGGCATAAACTGTACTGGTAGAAATGTAGTAAAAATCTTTTTTGCTCAATCCTTATCCAAACAATTACAGACAGTTGGAAAGGTTTAGCGGCTGTTGTTGTGGACAACGGTGTGGCCTTGGAGACTAAAAGGTTGAGAACTGCTGCTTTAAACAATATCATGTATAAAACATTTTGTGAAATGGTTAAAAGTAGGAAAAAAGGCTTTTGGACCAAGTACACTGTATTAGACTAGTGCCAGAACTGGCAATTTGGCCTTTGTGAGTGAATGACCTACATAGTGCCGACAGAATAAAAAATGCCCTTCCAACCATGAAAAGAGGCAATGAACACATCTCAGTCTTTTTGTCTTGTCTCAGTAGCCCATACAACCTAAGCTTTCAGTAAAAATAAAACGAGGACCTTTGCAAATGTTTGCAAGAAATAGTTTCAATATCTGACACCCATTGCTATGATATACCACCCAAAGCCACATTTAATTAAATTACTGTTTTTGTACGCAAGTCAGCATTTTCTGGCCAAGGGCTGCAGAAACATGGTGAGTAACGTTTCACTTTGTTAATATAAAGCCGACGAGCTCTGAAGTGCTGTGATCAGCTCTCCAGATCCAGTCATTAAAATCACTGAGGTGCCGAGTGAAGGAACAATCCATCATTTAACACTCAGGAGAGGGAGGATCCATTTCCATTGTATTGTTGTATCCCATTCTATGTGTTTCTATTGTGAGTTAATGAGATCCTAAATGCATATTGTTTGAAATTACATTCAAAACCACAGGGAATCAAAATAATATTTAAAAACTACATTATTAGAGGCCCATTTGACCTTATGGTGCAAGATCATTAAAAGCCATTTATAACCATTCAAGTTGTGACCTTACAACCACTCCACCATGGGTGATGACCTTTGACCCCTACACACATAATCCAATACAACGGTCCTCTTTATATGTCAATAAGTTTTTTGATTTATGACAAAAACAAATCATTATAGTACCTTTTATAGGTTCATAAAAATTGCAGTTGTTCAAAGTTAATAGTTTAAAAAGGGCATTTTATGCCTACAAACGTCGCCAAAAGCAATCCTCTCAAAAAACACCATTCTGAAAAAATTATAAATGAAGATTTTTTTTCTTGTTCTGAAGCAAAAAGAACCATTATTTCCTTCATATTTCGAGGGTTGAGAACCAGAAGGGCGTAAGTGACATTTCACCAACTTTACAGGAGAGCCAAAACAAAAATTTTACCGTAGTTTGATCTGACTTTGTGTACTGATTTCAATTGTTTATAATACAAATTTGTACACTCATGGAAGACAGTACTTTTGCCAGTAAAAAGAGCTCATTAAGAGCTTTCAATTGATGTATATATCTCCATTTCACCAAAAATGTCACTTACGCCCTTCTGGTTCTCAACCCTCGATTTGTCCTTTGTGATTAATAATTCATACATTATTTTCTTTCATGCATTATTTATTTTTTGTTTTGTTTATGAAGGTGGCCAGCATCTTATTAAAAATACAAGGTGCATCCTGGAATGTTTAAAGTTTTTAAAGCAGTTGTTATGCTCCGTTGTCAGAGTCTGAATGGAAATGCATGCATGGCTCAGCCTGTATTCATTAGCGGTCGAGGCTTCTGTCCTGGTTGGAGCTATATTGATCCATGTGGCTTCCATCTCTGAAAAAGGGCTGAACCTTAAACCTGTCTGTTACTAGACCAAAACAAACATTCCAGTTCGATGCAGTGACATGTTTTGCTGGACTACTTTAAAACTTTTAAATAAAGGCAAATGAAACCACAACCATCTCCAGGAAAGGGCATCAGTCAATATCAATATTTAATATATAAATGAGTGATTTTATGAATCTCAGCATCACAGTAGTGCCGAGGCGGTCGATCAATCCCAGGATACCTCACTCTGGCTGCATCTGCCAATCACAGCCTGAGCTAACGACATTACCTTTTTGTCAGAGTAGACCATCGACCGACTTCCTGGCCTTAAGTGGCCTGATCTGATAAAAAGCATTAAAACATTTGTACTGTGACACACACCAGCTCACCCTCAGCCTCCGCACTGGATTCATCCTTCTGATGAGTCTGACTGTGCTTATGAAACCTTTGCAAAAAAGATCTTACTGTTATTCTTCACAAAATGAGTATATATGATGCTGCAAATAAAGTTTTTGTGCAAATTAAGGCCATCTCACATTCAATATTCCTAAAAGCATTTTAGCATAACATCTCAATCATGAAGATCTGAAATAAAATAACATAACTCAAAACTGCAGCAAACAGAATGTAAACAAAGCTATAACCATTAGTAACTATCAGCAACAACTATTAACGGTTCTAATTAGTCAATATCTTGCCAAGGACACCATAATTAAATATTCATGAGAACATGGCCACGCCCCTCAAACACAATGCACAGACAGGACCTCGGTTTTTTTTTCTGATTGCCTTTAATTAATTGAAATATGTTTGCTGAAATTATGTACATCAGGGTTATTAAAGTTATCTAAAACTAAAACTACAGAAAAAAATAAACTTTTACGGAAATCTAAAAAAACTTTTAATATTTAATTTAATTTTATTTTAATTGAATTCAATTTATTGCAGCTAGTCAAAGCAACATTTCTCTTTTTCATTTAACCTGATGTACTAATATAACTATTTACATATTTAAAAAAACTAATAAAAATGATAAAGAGACTTTATTTACTAAAATGTTAACTAATATTAAAATGAAAAATATATAAAAATAAAAACATTCAAAATATTGTAACAGCATCTCAGTAACACTGGTGTGGTGTATATACATCATAAAACTGTTTCATCTAATAAATAATAACTGTAATTTTTTAGTTAGTAAATTCAAGTTCATTTATTTAAATTAAATTAAAATTATTTAAGGCCAAATTCTTTTTCGCCCCCCCCTCTCATTTTCAGTTATGAAAGCAGCAACATGTCAAAAAAGGCTATGTATTTGAGATTATGTACACAAAGCAATTATTATTATTCTAATTATTAAACAATTATTCCATTTTTAATGATCTCAGCAGGTTTATGTTTAAGTCATATTCGTTGGGGATGCATGAAAACTTCATTTTAATAAAGGGAAGTTGATTTAAAGAAAATAAAGTGTCAGTTTCAGTCTTTGGGAGCAGGAGGTAAATGACACTCTAATTATGCTCATGGGTTTATTTCTGTCCGCTCGTTCGCCAAACCATTAGCGTATTACGGTTCTAATCGGTATATTGATCTTGTTTTGGCTCCATCTGCACTCGCTCTCATTTCACACAATGTGTGCGAGGCGAGCCTCACAGAGTAATGCTGTTCTCTGTTTCTCTCTCCTCTGACCTTTCTGAAGGTCAACAGTGTTTGTGCATATATGTCACCAGCAGTAATATTGTGATGACAGCAGTTATAATAGAATCAGCCTTTTTTCTTTTTTTTTTCCTTTGTGTATTTTGCTAGACCAATGTTTAAGATAACTCTCTTGGGCTAAATGTTTTTTCTTTCATGCAGACTAAGATCAGATATTATTGACTGTACTGACTGATGATGTCAACAGTTTTCCGATTTTGACACCTGAATAATTTGTATATTCAAATTGACATCATGACTGTGCTCAAAATACAAGAACACATATCTACCTATATATTTTAGTAAACTCAAAAGCATAGTTAAAATTATGCAGAATTTATTTAAAGCCAAATTCTTTTTTTAAATTAAATATGAATGCATTTTTTTAAAATGCCATATATATATTCTTTCATATATAATACACTTTTGTACCTTTTAGGTATTCTAATATGTACACGTGGGGTGTACATACTAATATGTACACCCCAGTGACAGCTTTTGTACCTTTTTTCTGACTAATTCTGTATAACTATCTACAAAGTACACTGTAAAAAAAAAAAAAAAGTTGAGCCAACTTAAAATTTTAAGGCAACCAGCTTCAGCAGATTTTTGAGTTTTCTCAACTTGTTGTTTTAAGTTTATACAACAAAAAGTTGAGAATCTCCTACAAAAATAAGTTGAGAGAACTCAAAAATCTGCTGAAGCTGGTTGCCTTAAAATTTTAAGTTGGCTCAACTTTTTTTTTTTCTTTTTTTTTACAGTGTATTTGTATATTATTATAATCTTTTATTAATATTTTTAATTAGCTTTTTATATTTTCAGTTTTAATTTTGATTTAAGTTTAATTTTTAGTAATTTTGTTATCTGTGTTTGTCATTTTTATTTTATTTTTCTTTAATATTTCTATTTAGGTTTAACTGATTTTATTTCAGTTTTTGTAGTTTTAATTTCAGGGTTTTTTTTTCATAATTTTATTTATTTATTTTTATTTTCAGTTAGTAATTTTAGTGCTTCATTTTTTTTTTTTTTTACTTGCCAAGGCAACATTTCTAATTTTCATTTATTTGAAATTATTCATCTGATATATTTTTATACCCACTTTATTTCAATTAACGAAAATGTTTTTAATAGGTTTAGTTAACGATAATAACCCTGGTCACAGAACCAAAGTAACATGACAAACTGGATAAAACATGCTCAATCAAACATAAAGCACAAGCAGCCTCACAGCACAAAGACTGGAGAGCGCTGCTGTTCACTGTTAATCAGAGTCTTGTGTTGTAAGGTTTGGGGATTGAGGTTTCATCTGTCGTTTTTAAGAGCATCAAAAACACGCTTAGGTGAAATGGACTGCAATCCATATAGAGCCTCCAACAAGCCACTGAACATTTGCCTGCTTCCTGTGATCTAGACGTCTATCGATCTCTTGAGCCTAAAGAACGGACTTAATGTGCAGAGCGGCAGGTTGACTGTAGACTGTTATTACACAGATCAGGACAACAGTACTAAAGCACAAAAACAGCTGGCAAACATTTGAGAGTGCTATATAAAGTAGATCATTATTAGTATTATTACTTTTATTACTAAAGTCAAATTGCAAAAGACGGCTGCAGGCTGGTAATATGGTCTCAGCATGGAAGACATTGCAGTGAACTTTATATTAAATATCTGTTTTGGGAAATACAAACCCAACAAGGAATTTGACTTAATTATTTCAATTCACCTCCTCCTCCAAAAATCTGCCATGTCAATTTAAGTGCTTCTACAAAATAAAACCCAATCTCCCATGTTATTTAGGAAACAAATTAAACAGGCACAAATCAAGCTTTGTTAACTGAAAGTGTTTTTGTTTCAGTTAAAAGGACAAACCAGGACAACTTGATTTTCACTGACCCCATGGTCCTCATCAAACATATCTGAAATCATACTGATCATTGAAAGTATATTTATTTACTGTGAACACCACAGCATTAATTATGAGCTGAAGTGACATCTTGTGGCTACAGGCATACATAAACCATGGTGATACACCAGATCATACTAAAGTATACTCTAACAAAGCTTCTGATCAAATTACTGTCTAAAAGTAATTTCCCTCAGCCACTAGTTTATAAAATTAAGGTGAAGGGAAACATTAATGAAACATGCACAAATATATCACACATATATCATTGATATTATTTTATACCAGGACATTTTCTATTAAATTTTATGGACATTTTGATTAACACAAAGCAATGTAGTGTAAAATTCAAAATACAGGTAAAACACCTGTTGTTAAAAAAAATCAATACAGAAAATTCCTTCATATTAATACAGTACATTGTGCACTATTTTTAAGGATTTTTAGAGAGTAGTTTTATATTTAGAATTTGATTTTAGTTTTATATTTCTTTAATTTTAGTTACAGTTTTAGTAATTTTGTTGTGTGTTTTTATCATTATATTAATTTTTGGTTTTAAAACAATTTATAGTCTATATAGTATTTATATAGTATGTTTTTTTTAATTACTTTTAGTTGTTTTAGTTTTAGTTATTTTAGTACTTCAACTCAAATTAAATGAAAACGAGAAGTTCTGCATTGGCAACCAGCTAAAATAAAATAAGTTTAATCTCTTACTTTTTCAGTCCTTGTCTGTGTCTTTACTGTCATCCGAGTGCAGGGTCTCCACTTTGGAACAGCCATTTACACTTCATTTGATTCATTTTACGAGTAATCTTATTCAATATGGAGAGAATTATTTTCTAACAATAACAGCAGAGAATCAAGAGTCCTACTTGACAAACTACTCTTATACAGTGTTGTCTATCAAAATAATAGGAAAAAGAAGATGTCCCTCAGTACTCTGACAATGCAGTCTGTGTCATAGTGCTGCCAACCACTTCCTCATCATGTCTGTGTTTTGGTGCACAAGTAGAAAACAGGAACTATAAGTTTTAGGAACTGGCTACATACATTTTGCATTACTCCACTTTTAGAGGAACATACATTACCATCAACGCCACTGTAACGTCTAAAACAGGGCTACATCCTTTCACAGTGTGAATGATCACATGACAACTGGAGTCCTGCAGCATCCCGGACAGCACCTACACTTAGGTGGATGGATAGAAAGATGGATGGATGGATGGATGAATGAATGGATAGATTGATGTATGGATATATAGGCAGACAGACAGACAGACGGACAGATAGACAGACAGATAGGTAGATAGATAGATAGATAGATAGAAAGTTTCCATTGAACAGTATATCCATACTCATAATAAATTTCATTAATAAACAAATTGATTGCATCAAGAAAATTTGAAGGTCAATGAATGAGCAAATCTGTTTCATTCACCAGGACCCTGTAAGATAATGGTATAGTCCATCTGTACACCCCTCCACACTGAGCTCAGATGAAACTGCCCATCCTGCAGTGGCTGCTGGGAAGACGCGCAGTCGAGGGAGGTAGCAAACTGAAGAGGTAAGAATAGAAATATTCCTCACAGGCAACTAGATAGGGTTAGTCAGGCAAATGCCAATGGGCAGATTTTTTTAGGCATTGTTTGTTAAAATTTGAGAATGGGAGAAAGAGAACATGATTCTCAGCATGAACAAGGAAATATGAAGCAGCAGCTAGGGGGAGCTATAACAGACAGACAGCATCTGACTGAAGTCATCTATTCTAGATGGGATGAAGACCCTTTCAAATACTCACACTGCTTGAGAAAACACAGGGAGATGTTGTATTGATGTGTTTTTGGCTTGATAAAGTTGTAAATGTTCCCAGAGCTGCAAACAAACATCCAGTACTCTGTAAAATGAGAAGGCTTTGTATAAGAAAAATTGACATGAAATACAGGAAGGATATTCAAAAATATATATATATATATATTGACTTAAGTCCTAAATCTCACAATAAAGTGTTGTTTAGTCATAGCCTGTAAAGTGATGTAAGATCTTTTTGATATTCAAGTTAAGGTCTGAAGCTGGTCATTTTTGTAAACCGTTTTCAGTATTTAACATCTATATGTTTTGTTGATATAAGCATGATTATAAATCATGTGCATTTATCCAACACAACAACAAAATACAAAAATAACAAAACAAACAAAAAAAGACAACCAAATGACACCATTTAAATGTTGAACTGTTTTGTTGTTGTTGTTTTTAATGACTGAGATCAGAATTGTGATCGGAATGACTATGGATATGGATAATTATCCATGACTATAGATAATACAACTCATCATCTATACTTTAAATGTGTGTATATCATTGAATTGTACTTCATCTCAGTTTAGATCTTGAAAATACAGAAGCAATATCACAAGCAAACAAATTGCCTTTAGAAGTCATTTCAAAATAGGAGCTAATTTAAAGGTGATATTAAAGGAACATTTCAATTAAATTACAATTCAATTAAAATAATAAATAAAATAAAAAAACATTTGCCATTATTTTCTTACCTTTGTGTCATTCCAAATATGCATTACTGTTTCTGCAATTGGTATTTATTTTTCTGTGGAACACAAAGACCAAGAATTTAAGAATTCTTTCACATCCATTCTCAAAAAAGGACAAAAAAGTGGTCCACAAGAAGTCCAAAAGTTCTATAGGCCTACATGTGTGTTCCGGACAGGCTGTGAGTCTTTGCATAAGTGGCGGGAAATTTTCAGTGACTCATTCAGCAAGTTACATAGACACGTCAGTAGGTGGCGACAAGTGACTGTTTTTAGTGAATCATTCAGTCAACTGATTCATTCAAAACGCGGATTAATTCAAAAAGGAAACAAACGACCGTCCTCAACAGTGAGACATTGAATGATTCACTTAAATGATTCATTCAAAAACCCTTATTTAAGAACGACTTTTTTGATCGAATCACTGAATCATTCCCCCAAAAGATTTATTCAAAAACGATGATTCATCCTGGAGCTATACAAGCGACTGTCTTTATGAGTGAGTCATAGAATCATACATTCAACCGATTTGTTCAAAACGCTGATTCAAGGAAACAAGCGAAGGATTAATTCAATCGATTTGTTCAAAAACACTTACTTAGCAATGAAACAGGTGTCTATCTTTTTAAGACTTTTTAAGTGAATCACTGAATCATTCCGCCAAACGATTCGTTAAAAAAAATATGATTTGTTCTGGAACTAAACATGAGTGAGTCATAGAATCATACATTCAATCAATTTGTTCAAAAACACTTAGGCCTACTTAATAATGAAACAGGTGTCTATCTTTATTTAGCCGATTCATTCATTCGGGAATGAAACACAACCTGTGCTGCACAGAGATGCCAACAGGCTAAAAAAAAAAAAAAAAAAAAAGTAAAATGAATAAATAAATATAAATAAATAAATTACCGCATTTTAGGTGATAATATTGTGTGTCTTTGTATCTTCAGTTTCTGCTTCAGGTAAACATCACTGGGAAGGGCTCTTCCTCCGGACACAATGGCTGAAAATGAGGTCTCAGAAGACCAAGAGAAGCTGAAGAGGGGTCTAGTGAAGGTACTGGAATGCGTGGCCACCATCTCGTCTGCAGCAGCTGTGGTCAATCCCATCTTTGGCATGGCTGGCTCTCTCATCCGGGTGGTTCTACATCATGTGGATGACGAAGACATTCAGAAACTCAAACGTGAGTTTGGCAGCGTGAATCGAGCCCTGGACGAAATCTCACAGCAGAACCAGAATGTATTGCTTCAGATCAGGAAGGAGACTGTGGATGACCTGTACGGTCGTGTAGAAGAAAACATTCGTAATCAGTTCTCCAAATTCATGGACACTGTGGAGGTATCGGCAGCCCATGAACAGCGCAAGAAAGAATTTGAAATGAGCTTTTTGATCAATCAGTGTGACCAGAACTTGTACACGCTGTACGGCGGTGTGATGGGCGAATCGAAGATCTTCAGCCAGCCCATCCTAGAGGTCTACATGAAACATTCACAGGGTGACCAGCGTATCATGGAAAACCTCTGCACTCGACTCACATACCTGTTCTGCATCGGCCTCATTGCCCTGATGAGTTACGCTGCCATCGTCGGGGATGATGAGGAAGCTCTGCGCATCGAGTGGGAAGAGAAAATGAAAGATGTGGCCAAAAAGATGTCAGAAGTGTTAAACAGTTATGAGTGATTCTACCTCATGTGACCTATTCCACGACTTCTCTTTTACCTATCTTTATATGCTCTCTATTTATTTTACTGGTCATTGCCCTAGCAACTGCTGTCTATAGGTGTCTATCTATTCATCTAGTTGTCTGTCTCACTTAAAACAATGTAACAGCTACCTTGCAACCACCCTGAGCAACCTGTTAACCCATTCCTACTGTTTTTCTGCAAATACTTGCACTTTTGAAACAAAAGTTATATGGAACTGTAATATACTGATGCTATTTTTTTGAAAATGATGTACTCGTCTTTCTGTACAGTGCACTCAAACTGAATATGCCCAACCCAAAATAAAAATAATCATTTATCTTTATGCAAAATAATATTGAAAATCTCTAATTCCAATGCCATGTAGCCTGAATGTCATTGACATATTTATGTTTGGCACTGTCTAATGTACTCTGCAGTATTATGAATAAACAAAGATATGAGGAATGCACATACTCTTGATTTCATTTCAAGACACACAGTTTAAGTCAGCCACAGTAAGCAATAGTGTCTAATAGTGTCATCATATTGTTTTGTCCAATATGTTTATATGGAGTGACAGTTTACAGGCAAAATGTTTAGCAGGTGGTATAAATTACATAGGTAAATATGCTTTATTACTAAACATAATGAAATGCAATACATCTTTTTGTCTTAAAAATATTGTTTAAATACATACACAGTATATTACTTTCACTCAAGTAGTTTTTGGAATTAAGGAAAAATATGACACGTCCCATAATTAGCTGAAGCATATTTTATCACTATTTTAATTATAAAATTTATTTTAATTATATAAATTATATGCATTTATTATATAATTTTGCTGTTTTGTATGCATACCTGATGAAACCATCACGTATATGAAGATTTTTGAGTGTGTGCAACTACTCATCCTGACACTAGATGTCCCAGATAACATACAAGATTTATACACATTCTAAAAACAAATACATTGTGATCAAGCTAATAATAATGGCAGTTTCTATTTTATTATGAAGGGGGAAAAAAATCAATTATGAGTTCAGAAATTCAGATGTTCACTTTACCCATTGTGACTCTCTGACGGACAACTCTTCAGCCAAATCCTGAACCATAACTGGCCAGAGAGAGAATCCTACAGCTGGATACACATGACTATAAGAAATAATACATGAGAAAAAAAATAAATAGTAAAAATTAATTAATTAATTAAAATTCTAGGACAATGTGCCAAGGTGTGGAAACGCCATTAATGCATTACATTCAACGTCACTGTTCTCCTTCTAAGCACCAGAGACCAGGGCAAGTTGTCGTAAAGGCTTTATATAATGATATAAGTCATATATTGAGTAAAAATCAATTGGACACATGCTTTTATCTAGAAGTGGTTATCTGTTTTCAAATGCTAAGCTCTAAAATTGGGACATTTTATACTCAAAATTAAAATATCATCATAATGTTTCATTGGATAAACAAGCTGCCAAACATAAAAGCCATGCTGAAATACATTCAGTAATAAAGCTAGGCTGTTCTCAAGGTCAGTTTTCACATTGGGGCAAGTTGTCACATTGATAGTCTCTTTATCTCTTGCTTGCTTATATAAACAATTTCTTGTATGTTGCTGCTTTATACAGTATCATTTTATACAACCATTTTTGCTGGTTGCTTATATAAACAATTTCTTGTATGTTGCTGCTTTACACAGTATAATTTTATACAACTAATTTTGTTGGTCAAAACAATTTCATGAATTGTGTTTCTATGCTTTAAATTATATATATCAAATTTGAAATATATATCAAAATCAAATCACCATCAAAAAAACAGCAGGATCATATTGTGACAAATTACCCCATAAACTCTGCCAGATGCGTGATTTTTTTTCCTGGACAATTATGGTCGAAACGTCAACATTATTATAAAATATTTCTATAAAAACATTCTTTTTAATAACAACCGTATATCCTTAAAAAATAACCCTTGAGCTATCCCTTACCACACTTACGCACAATCTATTAGACACGAGTATCTGTTATGTGTCACATATAACAAATGTAATACTATAGAATAGTAGGCTATAATATTATACTATCTAGTATACAATGTGTGATATAAATAATGTGTGAAACATACCTTCTTTGGGATATTGAGATGCGAAAATCCCAAATCTGCGCAGGTTCACGTTAATCCAGTGGCGCGTGAGATGTTGCGCACGACGCAAATAAACTGCAATTAAACAGTCTCGTGTAAAAATTGATCTCTGAGCTGCACATCACAGATCCATCTGTAAACAAACTATAAAAATATACCACAGTCAAATATGAAACATTGATCCGACAGTGACCAACAGCTTTCCAAAACCACCCCAAATCTATCAGTGCGCGCAACTCTCTCTCTCTCTCTCTCACCGTCTGTCTCTATCACACACACACACACACACGCACACGCACATCTTTTCCACACTGAGCATATGATCACGACATTTTGCCTTGAAGTCGAACCTGAAACTGTGGGAATAATTTGGAAACTTGGAGGTCATTCCAGCAGCTCTTCATCCTGAGAGGCGTGAGAAACCTGTTTTACATGTATTTTTTGCTAGGGATGATGATGTCAAGGATGCGCATAATTAGGACACATTCATGTGAGGCAGACTGCATTAGAGCTTTAGACAGACTAGCAAGGTGTGTCCTGAACTCTGGACTTGCATATATAGCCTAAATGTATCATTATGTATTTTATTGAACCTTATTTTAAAATCATGTATTATTATTATTTCAAGTCCACAGTTATTTATCCTTATTGTGCATGGTTGATCTTTAAAAGCCACATTAACCATTTAAGGGTGATGTTAGATTCAAACCTTAAACATTTTCTCATAATTATTTATGACTGTCTTTTGTATATATTATTGTGGTTTTAATTTATGATAACACCAGTATACCTAAGATATAGATAGATAGATAGATAGATAGATAGATATGCGTTAAAAGGGTTCATTGGGCCTTTTTAAATGTGTTATGACACTGCAGTCCCATCATTTAATTTAAAGAATTTTGAACAAAATATTAGTCTGCATACTTGACAGTGTTTTTTTTTTACACATTTTCTATCCAACTCAGTTAAATCACATGACCTTTTGCATTTATGTGAACACAAACCAAAATAAATCAAATCATTTAATGTACCTGATTCAGTGCATTATGAAGACAAATTTACAAATGTAGTCTAAATGATTCATTATTTATTTTATTGAACAACATTATTTTATTTTTGAACATTTATTTTTAATAATTAATGCAGTAAAGGGTCCATTTGGCTATTTTAAATGTCTCGGTTCAATCATTTAATTTGAAGAAGAAAGCTGAACAAAAACCTGACTAGCAACCTCAATAAAAACATGACATTTTACATTTATGAGAGCATAAAACAACAAAAATCAAATAATTTTATTTGTAATGTACCTAATTCGGTGCATTTTGAAATAAAAAAGAACAAAATTTACATACATAATGCAGATCAGTTATGAAAACTAGTGGGTTGTACTAAGAAATTAAGAGAACATATATTGTATCACATGCTTATAACTACATCACTGTTGTGTTTTCTTAAATATGTTTAAAACATACTTAAATATATTTTAATGGAAATTGCATACATCATTTAAATATTTACCTTAAGTGTTTTATAAATCAAATTACTGTGGCTTTTCTTTGTGTGTGTTGTGGTTTTGCTTTTAAAGAAATGTCCAGTCCACTAGAGCGGGTTGTAGCCCAGAAGAAGGAGGCCATTGAAGCCGTAATGGAGATGTTTGAGAGAGGAGCTGAGGTGCTGGCCAGCGCTGTTGGGGAGCTGTGTCCTCTTTTTGAAGCTTCTGCTCCAGTTTTGAGGCTGGTCTTGGACAATGTGGAAAGCAAGGAGGTCACATATGTCAAAGATCAGTTTTTAGTTGTGAGGAGCAAATTAGATGTCCTCTCATGTCAGTTACAGGACATTGACTCTGAGATCAGAAGGAGACGGTTGGATTCCCAGTTCTTCTCTGTGGAGGAAAATTTGCGGAACCAGTTCAGAAAATACATAGATATTCTGGAGGCTAAACCTGAGTACAAGGAAGTCAAAAAACGCTTGTTCTTAGAGCATTTTTTCATAACAGGAGGCGAGAAGAACCTCTGTGTGCTTTACGATGCTGTGATGGGAAACAGCACATTTGGGGAACCGATCCTGGATGTTGTGGAACAATACGAGGCCAGAAACAGAAGGGTCCTGGAAGATTTCTGCGTCAGACTGAAGGAGCTGCTCTGCTTGGGAATCATCGCTCTGCTGGGATATTGTTTCCTTACTCAGGGTGAGGAATCAGAGCAGGAGAAGATTCAAGAGTGGAGCACAAAGATCCAAGAAATTGAGACGAAAATGAAGGAAATGATAGAAAGATGTGTGGATTTGTTTCCAGAGCAAGCTGAACTGGACATCAAGAGGCTTGTGAAGGAGAAAGAAGATGAGAACATTCAGGAAACTGCCAAGGAACTGCTGGACTTCCTGATGAAGAAGTACGACTGGGTGAGCTGGTCCATCAGAGTCATTAGTAACTTGGGCAAAATTAGCAACTTGAGAGCCGGACAGAACTTTCAGTGTGTGGCCGGACAGAATTATTTTGAGGTATCTCAAGGAAATGACACCAACCTGGTGGTCTCCTTCAGCAGCAACCCTCAGCCTGTGCCCAACGAGAGCGTAAAGCAGATGATGGAAGGCCCTGCGAGGAAGGGAGACGCTAAAGCTGTTGTGGAGCTTCTGGAGAAGCAGTTAGCTGGGTTTCTGGTTCACGCCGTCAGTCGTCATAAGGACAGCTTTGCTCTGTCGAGTTTTCCTGAAGAATGTCACTACTGGGAGAAACATAAGAACGTGAATCTCTGTGTGCATTCAGAGTAGATTTAGACATAAAAAATATAATTACTATTATTATATTGCTAACATTTTGCAACTGCAGCATTTTTACTTTATTCATTATCTATATGCCTTAAAAAACTCATTGCTCACTCAAAGTCATTGTTATATGTTCATTGTAAGGTTGCTATCACCTGTCCGACTGTAAATTAAAAAAAAAAAAAAGATTATTTTAACAATTTCTTTTACTTTATGAAATAAAATAAATGCATTTGTACATTTTAAAGGAACAGTTCACCCAAAAATTCTGCACATTCTATGAAAAAAGGATATTTGTTTAGAACTGTTTTGGACTGGTTTTGCTTGTAAACGGTGCCTGATTGGTGCATACTTCTCTCCTAAATAAGACAAGATCAGAGAAAGTAATATTACAGATAGAGGACTTGTATTTTAGCTGGAAGCAATGGTTTGAAGTTAAATAGGCCTTAATGATGGATTTGTTTCTTACAAACACACAGCTTTTGGCTTTACAGGACATTAATTGATGAACTGGAGTGGTGTGGATTACTTGTGAATTATTGTGATGTTTTTATCAGCTGTTCGAACTCTCATTCTGACGGCACCCATTCACTGCAGAGGATCCATTGGCGAGCAAGTGTTGTAATGTTAAATTTCTCTAAATCTGTTCAGATGAAGAAACAAACTAGATGGCCTGGGGGTGAGCACATTTTCAGCTAATTTTCATCTTTGGGTGAACTATTCCTTTAAACATATTAAGCACCATGTAATTTCAACTGGCATATTTTCAAACAAAATATGTTGACTATTTGTGCTTTATTACTGTGCATGCTTGCATCAAAATGTTATGATATAGGTAACTGAATGTCTATCAGAAAACATTCCCTTTAAATGCAGTAGGCAGCAAACATGTTAAATGTTGTGATGTTGTAAACAAATGCTTTGTAGTAATAAAAACTGAAGCAATGTAACTGGACAGTACTGCAAAGAAAAGTGTTTCCCCCATTTAGCCTGCATGATAATAACGTGAGCTGACAGTATCTGTTCCTCATCAGCCATAAAAAAAGCCCACGGCAAGACGTCTCAGGAAACTAATGCATGTCTTGCACAGCAGAGAGCGCATGATGTTAGACTAAAATACACCGTTTAAAAATTCATGTTGGTTCAAGTTGAACTTACACACCTATCCTAGAAACACCTGAGGTTCAATTGTTTACTGATTCAGCTTTTTTCAAGATTATATGCAATAATAAATCTAATTTCATTTTCCTGTTTTGTATGAGATGTTTCACATTAACATGACTTACAAGCGATTGTTGACATTCATTGCTATTAACTCTCTGAAGTGGACACATATAACACTCAAAGCCACGACTAATTTAATTACTGCTTTTGTACATAAGTCAGCAGTTTCTGGCCAGGGGCTGCAGAAATAGAGGGTGAGTAACCTTTCGCTGTTAATATACAGACGACGAGCTCCAGAGTGCTGTGATCAGCTCTCCAGATCCACTCATTAAGATCACTGAAGTGCAGAAAGAGGGAACAATCAATCATTTAACACTCACGAGGGCCTTAAGTTAGAACGTGATTCTATTTTATGCTGCTGCTACAAAAATGATGTTTTTAAAAGCAGATCAGATGTTAGTGTCTTCACATAAAGACTGAAGATTTGGTGTCTGGGACAAAAATAAAATAAAAATAAATAATTCATTGTGAAAACAGATGACATTTCTTCTGTTCCAGAGGTATTTTTCCCATTTATTTTTACCATACAGAAAATAAATTGGGGAAAAAGTGCTCAATAAAGTGTCCGAGATCATGATCCAAACAAACCAGCTGTGAGATGAATGAAAACATTTCAAACTGCATTTTTTTTTAAATCACACAAGTTAAATTGTAATTGGAAATTGTTCAATTTATGAAGAACTTTTCATCCCATAAAGCACTGAAAATTATGTGAATCAAAAACAATGACACAATGTAAAACTACTGATTTACACCAGTGTTATTTTAGTATTAACAGTATTATATTTTTTGTTGATAGGCCTATTTTGAATCGAATTTTAAAAATCAGTTTATTTTTTATATTTGCTGTTTTCATTTTAATTTTAGTTAAATTTTAGTAATTTTGTTGTGTTTTTGCCAGTAGGCCTATTAGTTTTTTTTTTTTGTAGTGTCTTTATAGTTGTTGTTTGTTTGTTTTTTTAGTTTTATATTACATTTTAATTTTGAATTATTTTAGTACTTTAACTTAAGCTAAATAAAAATGTTGGCTTGGCAACTAGCTGAAATAAAAAAATATATATATTTTTTATTTTATTTCAAGTAATGGGATTTTTAATCATGAAAACCCTGAATTTTTTTTTTTTTTTTTTTTTTACAAATTATTCAGTATAGGCAATACAGACACATTAGTGCTTAAAAAAGGCGCGTTTACTTCACTTGGATTCTGTATTATTTTGCAGATTTGAAACTTCAATGTGCGAAGCTTCTGGTGCGATTTGCTTTATTTTACATATACAAAACAGTCCATTATGCTGCTTGATACTGTATTTTATTATCACGTTATTTTAATTCATGAACATAAATCACATTGGTTTGTAGCGCCGGTAGTTTTACCATTTACTGCACTTTGTTGTTCTTCAAGTTATTTAATGATTCTGAAGTCTCGGGTATTAAAACAAAACAGCTTACTTTGCTATTTTTACTTGCGTTGCAAAAATAAGGTGGATAGAAACTCCTGTAGGCTATTCGTTAGCGGTTGAAGCTTCTGTCCTGGTTAGAGTTATATTGATCCATGTAGCCTCCATCTCTGATAAAGTTTTTTTTTAGTTACACCCGTCTGTTACTAAATCAAAACAAATGTATTTTATTTTGGTATGACATAGTGACAGTACAGTTGAAATACAGTACTTTTTACACTAAATAAAAAGAAATATTGTTTGCTGTTGTGCACATTCTGCTGGCAGATGGCGCTAAAACACATTGGAGCTAATGTGTGATGTTTTATTTCACCAAACGGCGCTAATGACAACTAAATAGTGAACCACAGAAAAAAAGCTTTTCAAAATGTTGTTAAAAAAAGTTAAATCTATACTTTAACAGATATTTTACTACAAACTGCTTCTGACTTTGTTGTTATATATTGAAAATAAAGGCCCTACCTACTCTAGGAAAGTCAATATCAATATTTAATAAACCAATAAGTGATTTTATGAAGCCCAACATCATAGTACTGCCAGGGGTGGTGGATCAATCCCAGGATACCTCACTCTGGCTGCATCTGCCAATCACAGCCTGAGCTAATGACATTACCTATTCATCAGAGTGGACCATCGACCGGCCTCCTGCCTTTAAGTGGCCTGATCTGATAAAAAGCATTAAAACATTTGTACTGTGACACACACCAGCTCACCCTCAGCCTCCACACTGTTTTCATCCTTCTGATGAGTCTGGCTGCGCCTATAAAACCTCTGAATATGTAGTTTTCTTCACAGAATGGTACTGCTAACTGCGGAATTGCATGCATTCCTCCTCCTAAGAAGCTGTATATAAATGCTCAGTAATTTCAAGCTCAATGCTGTTGCTGTACAGCACGACTGTCTCTGAGGACACGTCAGCACTCTGGAATCTCTCTCTGTCTCAGTGTTTTGTCTCTAGTGGTGAGATAAGCTCAACTCCTCTGCTCTGTTGACTCTAAACAGTGTGAGTGTCTCCTCAGCACTGCAGTATATCAGACTGTCGAACCTCCCTCCCTTCTGCCTGATTCATTGCCACAACACTTTCAACTTTGACAGGAAGCAACTGCTTCCCTTCCATGAGTGTCACTTTCATGCCAGTAATATATATAAAACACAAGGTTTGAGAAAAATGTAACAATCTATTTGAATGAACTGCAATGAAAATATAAACCATTTCTGATCAATTGTTTTTACTGATGCTCGCACTTTTCCACTATCGATTATTGGTCATTTAAAACCAGGTCTGCAGATTGATGCCATCTAGTGGGTCTCTACAGAAAAACACCCAACGACAGCATTACGAAATCAGTCTTCAAAGGTCAGTTATTTAAATTAATTATATATTATTATAATCACACACACACACGTGTGTGTGTGCGCGCGCGTTTCTAAACTAGCTTTCACCCGTTTCAGAGACAGAATAGAAATTTATGCAAATAAGCAGTAATATGTGCATAATGAATTTTTTTTATATAAATTAATAGACTTTTTGTATATTTGATTATTGTACTATTTATTGAATAATAAATAACATTAATATCAATATTGAGAACATTTTGTTTTTGTTAGGACGTGATACAAGTAAATGTATTTATACAAAAAACACTTGCTGTGTCCATATACACTTATGTGCACAATAAGTGCTTTTTTGCATAAATTAATTTACTTTGTAACAGCAAATCATGTCCTAACAAAAACAAATGTTCTGAATAGTGGTTATACAGTATTAACTGTAAAAAACTTTCTTGCAGTCTTCAAACTGTGCTGAAAAAATAGATAAACAAATCATGTCATGAGAAATGATTAATCATGGTTGTGCTCTGCGTGGTTATTTATTTTGGGATGCGAGTTTCGTTTAATCTGAATGTGAAGGGTCAAGAGCGTGAGAAAGTAGAAGGAAGAAATAAACATCAACGTAATCTGGAACACAGGAGGAGATTAATAAACTGCAGAATAAAATGAACTTTATAAGCAACTCTCAGTGTACTGCAAAGGCTTTATGCAATAAAAAAAATACTCCGTAACCTATGGGTTCATACAAATGAAAATAAATTCACAAAGAAGGCTGGTATGTTAAAGCTGTAAATGGTGTGTTGATCTTGCTTTGGTAAACATGAGTACAGACAGATGAATGTTTTCTCATGGATTTCACAACTGTACCACATTTCATACAATACATACAGATGTCTCATACAAAATATCCCTATGATGCACTTTTATAATGTCTGTATTTCAGACTACCACAAACAAACGTAGGTGTCTGTGAAATTTGAAACCAACGACCCTTTTGGCTAAAGCACACAGTGAAAACTTGTCTGACAGGAACTGGTTTAACAAACAGGGGCATTTGGGAGGAGTGGACAGATCTGGTGTGGATTCCTGTGAACTTTATCTCTAGACTGGGAATGGTTTATTAAAGACTTTTATCTGTTAAATGATTACCATGCAATTTATCCTGGACTGACTTCCAGATGCCAGATGCTCTTTATATTTTTGTTGAAGGTTTAATGTTATGGATCAATGATTTATATACTTATATGGTTTATATATTTATACAGTGTAAAAATTTATTTTGTGTACTAAAGTAATATTTTAACAGTTAACAAGGCGGGGGATTTTTTTATATTTAACCAGCTTGCAATGAACAGTCTGCTTTTTATAGCTTCTTTCCTGACAAAACCACAAGAGTCATCTGTAACACACAGCCTTCCTCTAGTTTTCTATCCGTCTGTTGCAGTGCTGACAGTCTAACGTTCATGCCGATACATTTTATCTCTGAGTTCTGGGTGGAGCATCACATGATCACCAAAGTGACCCTGTACTGTGATAAAACCCAAACAATGTGGATGATAATAAACGTCCCTCAGGCAATAACACTGGATTCACATAACGATTTCTGTGCAAATGGTCAGACGTTACATTTTGAATTCACAACTATGAATCATCCGTGTTTCTGAGCGTGAGGACAACCAGAACAAAATGACAAATTAAGGTTAAAAGACAAATGATCATAAATTAACTCCAATGGCCTTCACAGGACAAACAGCCGCGCATTAATGAAGAACTCCAAAGCGGTGACCTTCTCTTTTCATCGCTGTCTGGGCTGTAATCACATTTCCCATTTGCATAAGGTTGAGGTTTTTAAAGGGCAGAGAGAGAGATGCTTTAGGAAACCTGACTGAAATCAATACAGACATATTTGAGGTTGGCCAAGACCCTGCTAAATACACTCACCATCAACATTGATGGTCAAGATGGGAACTAAACAAATTGTTTAGTCTGGTTTAACACATCCTGCTTTATTATATATATATATATATATCATAATTGTTTTTATTAATTATAATTTTATTTTTTAGTATAGTGTATGTAAAATTATGTAACACTTATGAAATACATATATCTTGTACAGTGGTTTTGAAAGTATATTTTAAAAAGATGCATTAGCCCAGATGTCTTTAAAAGAAAAAAAAATAGATTTTATGTGGAATAAAGTGGCATTATATGAGATTTTTACTGTCGTTACTGTCATTTCCTGTGAAGCTTGTCCAGACCAGAGGAAGCAGAGATATTCAGGTCTGTCATTAAAGCAGTGTTCATCCTTTGCCTTAAGCAAAATGACATGTTTTTCCATAATTCACTGACAGCTCTCTGCTCATGTCCTGCGATCCGGAAGCAGCTGTTCCCTGACACTGCTTGTTAGAGAAGAAAAAGATGGACAAAGAATTAAACTCAAAATTAATTAGTCTGTCTAAATACATAAATACAAACATAAATACATAAATAAATAAATACCGTAAATAATTTTTTTTTCTTCCCCAAAATGGCAGCTGTTGTGAAGAGACCATGCTAAAAATTTTAACACAACACAATAATATACAGCAGCTCATTTGCATTGGATATTTCCTCATTCACAGATACAGTATATCTTGTTTGTCTCACATAACAGACGTTGACACATTTACAATGAAGCATGCATTGAATTTGTTCCAACAAAACATTCAGAATACACTTCAGTTTGGTAGCCAAGACAAACCACATGATTACGTCTTGATGATTCTTGGAAGACCCACCTGAATGATCTTTTAGTTTCAGTTAAGAGGACAAACCTGTCTGAATAATTTCAACTTGACAGTTAGTCAACATGGCCTGCAGCTAATTCCCACATTAAATAATTCCCACAATTAACTCTTACACTTTCCCAATAGGCATGCTAATACTGAAAAAAATCTGATTCACTGTCTACTAGTACAGATTTGTAAAATGGACATTAAAAAGCTAGACTTTTTATACTATATCATATTTTGCTTTAGGTAAATAAGAAATCTATCTGAACCAAAGTGACATCTTGTGGCTGCATACATAAGCACTTCACTACTCACTGTAAACATGACAGATTCTGAACATGAGATGCACTAAATATTAACTTGCCTAGATTTTACTAATAAATGCTTAAGATGAGGATAAGCTTTAAAAAACATCACGCAGCAAAAAGCTAATGTTGTTTTGGTGATTGCTGAGGCAAGCAACTCTATTACTATTGCTACTTTTCAAAACCCCTAAGCATAAGCAGAAACTTGTGTTGTGCATAAATCACATCTCAGATTTTCCATTTACTTTAATTCAACACTCATAATAAATATTATTGATGATAAATTCATGCACTGAACTATGCTGCCCTTTCTTGCACACCTTGCATAACTGTCAGTCTGACAGATTTGTTGTTGTTGTTGTTCAGACCAAAGCAAAAACTTAATCCACTTTTTTTTTTATAACTTTACATCATGACTCATGCTAAATTAGAAACAATAATGCATGGGCAGAGATGTCAAATACTGTGAAGGATTATTCAGAAGACACACCTTAAAATACTACAAGATATGGAAGCTGTTTTCAGTCATTCATTCATTGCTTTAATATTTCAGACCATCTTTGCCTAATAGTGTGCTTTATAGAGACCATTAACAAATCAAACGATATGCTTATATTTTCTTTAATTCTAAAGTGTTGTTAAGACATTCTGGATGGTTTCTAAGTCAATGCTAGGTGAAAAGTAACAGCACTCTTGTCAAAAAGCTGTACAATTTGAGGTATCATTCATGCCTGTACAATATGAGAAGAGAAGTCTAATTCTTAAAGTTAGGAAATTATGTGCATTAGTCATTTGATTGCACTTCTAATAGATAGCCTAAATTTGGAAAGTATCTGCCACATCACCCTCTAGGGCCCTTTTTACTATTTCTCATGCATGTGCACCAGCGATCACACCCTGTATTACTGCATATGTCATTGTTTATTAGCAAAACTGATCTGCATGGTGCGAGATCTAACAGTGACGTGAAGATTTGAAATGCTAAAGCCAGACCCTCTGTAATCCACAACAGCCTCCCACTGTTCTTCTACAGACGAGTCAATGAATGCCAGCGTGTCCCAGCGACCGCTTCAGCACAAAGGCTCTGGGTTTGTTCGCCTGCCATGCTGAAAACAGTAGAGTCTTTCTTTAGCATGTAAAGCATGGTGACGGAAGTGACCTAGAAGCATCGGGCCCGCAAGGGCTGGTTTCACGCTAATTTCAGATTGCCATGTTGCTCGCCAAAGTCTCCTAAAAGAAGAACAATGTGAAGACTAGAGTTTATTTATGTGCATATAAAAACAATTAATTTAACCCTTTGGTGCATGGTGTCCACTATTGTTTGGACCATTCAGAGTGTGATATTATATGCAAATTACTTATCATTGACAAAAACACATTTTGAAATTACGCCATTAAGATTTTTAAGACAGCATAAACTCAACATTCAAATTGCAGTGGACAAATGTGTAATGGGAATAATTATATTCTTGTTTTGATGAAAGAAAAAACATGTCATTTAATCAATTATGCATGAGAGGGTTTATATTATATATACAATTATATAAGTCTTTATGCTCACCAAGGCTGTATTTATTTGATCAAAAATACAGTAAAAATAGAAATGCTGTGATATATTCTTACAATTTAAAATAACTGCGTTCTATTTCATTTTATTTTAAAATGTAATTTATTCGGTTTGCCATACCGTCTCACACAGAAGCCACTGTGAATGTCTGTACCCATGACAACACACGTAGAAGGGCAGAGCATGCAGGATGTTTCAAATGGAAAGACGCTTCTAAGCATTTCTGGCACTATACACTGCATGCTGATTTTTCTCAAAGAAGGCATGTTTACAGGATGTTATCTGTCTGTGTGCCTGTCCCTCGTCTCTTCTAGTGGGCTCAGAGGAATGCTGGCAGGGGATGGCGTTAATCTGAAGGGGGAGTGCCGCAGGAGAGAGTCTATATATACATGTGGACCCTGGGAGGCTGGTGCTTTTAGCTGGACTCTGTTGGAACACTAGAGAACACCTCTGAACATTTCACCAGACTAACGGTGAGTCTCCTTTTTTTTTGGTCTTTGTCCATTTCCATTTATCATCTTTTCCTTTCTCTTTTTTCATCTTTTTTTGTCATTTTATTGGCATAGCTTCAAAAACTTTATAGAGCATTCAATAAAAAGTCACAAAATACAAAAATAAAAATAGCTGGCCTGTGATCTATGCTTTTTGTCATGAAGAGTTGGAGAAGACACTTTGTGGGAATCATTGTGATGTAGATGCCAGTCAATATTGACTTAAGCACAACATTCTGTCATATTATAAGCATATAATACTGGATGTTGTGCTAAAGTCAATATACTGACTGCCACGAAGCTCTAAGCAGCATTTGGATAGAAATAAGGGATGTGGCTCTGAACTTGAACAGTTCCTCTTTTTGAGAATCAGTTGGTTGGTTCCTTTCCTTTTTTCCACTGAGTAGAACCATCAAAAAGTGTGTTTTCTGATACAAATCATTAGACTGAATTTCTTTTAAACTTATTTTCCTACATTTTATTTTCTTATGAAGTCATTTTCTTTCTCAAAACGGTCACATCCTGGAGTTTTAATTTCAAAGCCATCTTAATTATTCTTACAAAGGAGGACTTGAAACAATCAGGATCATTGTATTGTTCAGTAAGTATTGTTTTGCTCCTAATTCCATTGAGAACAGAATGCTCTTTTAAAAGATGCATTGTCGAGTCATAAATTCCAAATACGACTTCTACGTACTTATCATTCATAATAAAAGCTACTGAATTTCCATAATTGTTAACATAATCCACTAAATCATTATGTGAGACATTATTGCAACAGAGCCAAATTAAGTGTTTGATGTTTGAAATATGCTCATCTAATGTCAGGTTTAGTCTTGTATTTTTATTTGTGTTTACTTTGTATGTAAAAAATCTGAGTCATATGGTGTAGAATATGGTTTCACCGCAGGACAAGTGTATTGGTTACAGATTTTCTCAGATCTGGGTGTGCCTTTTTTCTGTATATTGAGTCTTGGGAAATTAGAAACGAGTGTGAGATCATCTCCCTTGTGTAATCGAAATGCCCTGAAATGCTTAACAGCTAAAGCCGTCAAATATATTCTCCCAGCAACCCCTCCTGAAAACATCTGCTTTGCTATACATCTGGGGTTTAAATGCTGAACTATTCCCCAAAGAAGGGGAGTGAGCAGCTCTCCAATTCATGACGACTGTGTGCTCACAATACTAATAATAAAGTGTGCTTTGAAGCACACAAAAAAACTTTTAGCATGTTTGCTTTATTAATTCTTATAGTAGACACCTGATGTCACTGATCTGCCTTTATTGTTGTATAATTTGCTGAGACTTAGCTGGCGGGGTGTAAGGTGGAACAGGACATGCCCGAACAAGACCAGAAATTTTTCTTTTTCTTTTTTTTTTTTTCTTCAAATGGCTCGAGCCCATGGAAAACATGTATAAATGTACAAACACTCTGGTATTTCTGCCCCTGTGGTCTGGCTGTCCAATTCATCTCAGGTTACTGTTAAGGTCCCATCCTGAGCAAACAAATATGACCCTTAGAAATGTCTGCATTGATTTTAGTATTGATTTTTATGTTGTGGCTTCCACTTTATGATATATATGCCTTGATCTGTTACAGACAAGGGTAAGAAGGATAAGAGGGCCTCTCTGATTTGAACCACAATGAATCGGGTGGAAGAATGGGTTTTGGAGAACAAGGACAAGATCGAGAAAGGAGTGGAAATCATGGGGCAAGGCTGCGAGGTTTTAGCAGCCACCGTGGGACAGTTCCACCCCATCCTGGAGGCCGTGTTTTTGGCCTCGGCCGAGCTCCTCGGAAACCCAGAAGGCAAAGAGGCCAAGTTCCTCGCTGAGCAGTTTGAAAAGATCAACCAGAAACTTGAAGGTATTCGAGATGAAATCGACCAAATCGCTTTGGAGTTGCAGCGAACGACCATGAATAAGCAGAACTTTGACTATGAGGCGAAGATAATCAGTCAATATGAGAAGTTTCAAGACTTTGTCAATGCTAAGCCCAAGTTCAAGGAGAAGAAGAAGGAGAAGTTTATAACCCAGTACGAGAACACTGGTCGCGATCTGAACATTGATTCCTTGTACAATGCTGTAACTGGAGAGAATATCTCTGGAGATGCCATGTTGGACACGGTGGTGACCACAGAGCAAAGGAGCAGGAAGCCAGTGGAGGAGTTCTGTGCCAGACTGAAGAAGCATTGTCGCTGGGAATTATAGCAGTCATGGGTCACACCGCCCTGAAAGAGGGAGCGGTAGGCGAGGCCATGGTGAAGAAATGGCAGGATCGCATGGAAGAAGTAGAGACACGCATGAAAGCGGCGGTGGATGAATGCATTGAGAATTTCCCTCTGCAGGCCAAGACGGATGTGGAGCATCAACTTCTGGAGCGTCAAGCCAACGTTGACCCAGAGTTCACGGGATTTATACTGGATATCCTTGCGAAGAAATATTACTGGGTTTCCTGGTCAGTTCGGGTCTTCAACCACAGTGGCATATTCTTCTGGAATTGGCTCGCTGGCAAAAAGTACCATGGAAGTGGTGGAGGTGGCAGCTTTTTTGATCTTCTGACCCCAAACAACATCAGAATCGTGGTGTCTTTCAGTGCAGACCCGAAACCGATTAACAAGAGCCAGATTGTAGATCAGATAGAGACGCAAAAGTTGAAGGGGAACATGCAGTCTGTGGCTCAGACGCTGTGGAAGATGTTTCCCAACACTGTGGTCCATGCCATTAGCTGCTATAAGAAAGTAGAAGAGAAAAACAACTTCCAGCCAGAATGTTTCTACTTTGGGAGTCACAAAAGGGCATACCTTTGCATTCATTCTGAATAGACATGTGAAAAATTGGATTGGCAATCAGACTTCTACGTATATACTTCTGGTTTAGAAATTTTGATTGTATTAAAATCGTTGAACATTATAAAGCAAACGATGACTGAATTGTTACTGCGCACCTACAATGAAAAAGTATATTATTGCTGGTTCACTTTATTTTCGCATGTCAGTGCATAAAAGGACCATAAAGAAATTTATGTGTGTGACCAAACATAAATGCGTACATTTCAGATAAAAAACTGTATGTTTTGTAGTTTAGAATACATTTGAAAGAGCGGTTGAGTGGAGAAAACTTATACGATCAACAGATTCATGGAATTTCACTGTTTGTCGTGGTGTTTACAATCAAAAAGCATTTCATTTAAACTTTAGATTGTAGTAAAAGTCTTTCCTGGAAAAATGCTATAATAAGCATTCAGTTAACTAGCTATATATACTCTGTAACCCAAGAATCATATCCGTTTCTTGTTTATGATTGTATGTAATCACAAATAAAACAACTATGATCTAGAAATTTGTTTCAAAGTATCAACAGCCATCCAAATGGAGCTTATTCAAGACAGATATTATACTTTTTTATTAAACTTACCGTATGCTAATCCGTCACAGCTTTGTTTTCATTTGCAATATATAATATATAATATAAGGTTAATATAAGGTTCATATTTTAAAAGTAATGCATAAGAAACTCATAAAAGAGACTGAATGTAGATATTTTAAATGATTTCCCCTTACAAAACTTACTATGGTAACCATATTGCAAATAATTAAAGGACAACACTTCAATTCTAGAACTGCACTATAGTATTTTTGTGAAAACTGTGGTTACTGTGGTAAATTCTAAGGGGTAAAGGACAATATTTACCTCATTCTCTTTAACAAAAGATGTAGCTACTATAGTAATTTGGTGTAAACCATGGTACATTTAGTACTTTTTATAGCCTACTTAAATATTTATTTTACACCAGACACCTAAACCATACATCGTATTTTGGTGGAAACTATGTTACAGTTGTAAATTTTGTAATGGATAAAGGACAATACTTGAAATTCCTTCAGAGTGTAGTTGAAGGGTGTGCCACGCGCTAGAGAAGAACCAGCGCATGATCAGACGTTGAGCGAGACAGATCAGCGTGAACTTTAGCTTTATTTTATTCAGAGCCATTTGTGATCGATTGGAAGGTGAGTTTGGTTCATAACAGTACGTATTTGTTCACTAAACGTCAGTAACACGACGATTTCGTTGGTCTGTGCGCTGTAGGTTCAGTTTTTGCTCATGAAAAGTTTTTGGGCGTTTCTCTTCAGTCTGCTCTGTCTGTCCGCCTGTGACATTTTCTCCAGACGTCGATGTGTTTTAAACACGAGTGAGTTGCATAACGGATAGATTTTTCACGCAGAAATGAACTTCTCTGTAATTTAATCGCATTTGTTACCGTTCTGAAGAACTCTGAGGGTTTGTTTGACTATTATCGGTGTGCTTTAGACTAAACCAGGAAGTGCTTCCTATGTCAGCAGACATTGTATTAACTTTTCCAGCCTGATATCTGAAGTAAATCCTATCTGAAGGGAACATTTGTTCGCTTCTCCTTCTTTTCTTAAGAAGTGTCGGTGGACTTTATATGATTCTATGAACTAATCTGCATCCTGGGACAAAACAAAGACTGATTAACCTACCTTTGCGTCAGTGGGTTGCAGGTACAGGGACAATGTACAGTCAGTTGGGTGTTATTATCGCCAAAATAAACCGCTACAGGGATGACTCGTGTCTGTCTGAAGCTGTTTATTTTACGAAAATTACTAACTGTCATGACTTTACGCTGTCCCACGTATTACACCTCGACTGCTTAACAAACAATAAATAAATAAATAAATAATAGAAATAATAATAATAAAAAATAGATAACAAGTATTACATGTAAAATATAATTCAATTGAAATTATTTGTAAAAACCGCGAAGGACACATAAGTTTTCTGGAGGAATGGTAAGTTGCCCTGGACAACGGTAACGGAAATAATTTGCAGGCCTGCCTGTGAGTGACCAATCAAAATCAAGTATTCGAGACAGCGTCATTAATGTAGTTAAATTACAGGCCTTATCCCAGTTTTATCACAAATCTTTGGATATTTTGCTTCATAAACAGACAAATGTACTTGAAACATATTTTCAGCTACATTAACTACAGCTAAAATTGTAACTACATTATTTTATCATGTGGTATCATTGAAATTGTGCTATGTTGGATTGTAACCCGTAGGAGATCTGACTTTTTTTAATATGTGCGTGTTATGAATTCAGTTGAGGCTATAAGCTAATGGGCCCACTTAGTTTATTAAATTAGTCATTCATTTTGTGTAATCCATGCCAACAGATCTTTACAATGGTCAGCATTTCAAATATGCATACAGGTCTATTTTGGTTGAGTGGTGAACACTGCAAAATTAGTGAGATTTCATCTTGTAACACTGCAATTTTGTAGCTACTGCCCAGTGAAAAAGAGCATAATGTGGATGTCTGGAGAAAAGCTGACATGGTGTTTTCCTTGTCTTGTTTCCATGGTTACTGAGGTGCTTTGGAAAAAAAGGTTCTTGCTCAGCTAGTTGAACTAGCCTGCTAATCATTTCCACACCTGTGTTGGCACCAGCCAGAAACGTTAATGGAAAATCATCAGTTGTTTAGGTGCATTTTGTCATAATCCTATGACATCTTATGTAATAGGTTGTATTTATGCAATATTACACTACCAGTCAAAAGTTTGCACACACCTACTCAAAACTTTATTTTTAAAAAAAAGTTATCACAATACATTAATGTCTAGATCACAAGACATTAAGTCAGTCAAGTATGTCCAAACTTTGGACTGGTAGTGCATATGATCTTCTAGGAAGTTTGAAAATGACCTAACACGCTATTTTCTTCTCTTAACAAAAAAAGCAAAGCTTTGTATTGGCCTACTCTGTGTTGCATCATTAACATTTGGAAAAGGGGAAATCCATTTGAACTGTTTCCAATTGAAATGTCTGTCCTCTGTATTTTTATGTGTTGCATACTGTGACTAAGTGTTCAAACATTATTTGACAATTCTTTTAGTGCATGTTTGAATTGAATGAATGCATCTGGCCCATTTCTTTCATGAACGTGTAGGTGTGGTTGTCAGGGAGAGCAAGCATCTGTTAGCATGTGTACATACACCTGGTGTGTATTGTTGCTGATTTTATGGTTTGTATAACACATTTCTCATTTCTTTTATCTTTTTACAGCAAGCCCACCCTGACTCACATTGACCACTCAAAGGTTGAGAGGAAACGAGGATTAACACATGTAAGTTTCTTTCCATATACCACTCTCAGAAGACAAAGGCCTCGCTTACTAAAGCTGACTTAGTTTTTCAATTAAGAAAATAGCATGTTTTGTCTATTTTTGCAAAATAAAAAATGTTAAAATGCATTGCATGGCTAAAATTTGGTATTACTACGTGTAAAAGTCTCCTTTAAATATGGGTGTGGTTTTGGATATTTTGTAGTAAATCACCTGCAGTATGGCCTTGAAGCCCTATGCAATTTGTTAGATTGCACAAGCAAATTATTAGCCTTAGTAAATCAGAGCCTTTGAGGAATAGTTCACCAAAAAGAAAAGAAAAGAAAAGAAAAAAGTTGGAAATGTACTTACACTCAGGCCTTTCAAAATGTAAATGAGTTTATTTCTTCATCAGAGCAGATTTTGAGAAGTGTAGCATTACATCACTTGCTCACCAATAGATCCTCTGCAGTGAATGGGTGCCGTCAGAATGAGAGACCAAACAGCTGATAAAAACATAGCAATAATCCACAAGTAACCCACACCACTCCAGTCCATCAATTAACATCTTGTGAAGCAAAAATCTGCGTGTTCGTAAGAAACAAATCTATCATTAATGTTTTAACTTTTGCTTCTGGCTGAGTCCTCTAAAGTCATCTCATCTAAGTGAGGAGAGAAATACGCACAGATAAAGCTCCATTTACAAGTGAAAACAGTCTAAAACAGCTCTAAACAAATATGTGGATTTTGATGTGAGAGACAACAGAAGATGGACTTTTTCACTGGAGGAATTATTATGGATTATGGACTCATATTTTGGCCAGAAGCGACTGTTAAAATTTAAAACAACTTGATGACTGATTTGTTTCTTACAAACATGCCGCTTTTCACTTTTCAAGATGTTAATTGGTGGACTGGAGTGGTGTGGATTATTGTGATGTTTTTAGCAGCTGTTTGGACTCTCATTCTGACGGCACCCATTCACTGCAGAGGATCCAATGGTGTAATGCTAAATTTCTCCAAATCTGTTCCAATGAAGAAATGAACTCATCTACATCTTGGATGGCATGAGAGTACGTTTTCAGCAAATTATCATTTTTGGGTGAACAATTCCTTTAAACTAAAAACAACTTCCTAAAGATAAAATTATGTTGTTTCAGGTACTTATATAATGATCTTATTTTACACAGAGACATTTTTTGCTTTTGAAACTAAAAGATGGCCGATCAGCTGCAGAAACTTGTTTCACAGAAGAAGGATGTTGTTGAGACCGTCATGGAAGTGTTTGAGCAGGGCGCAGAAGTGGTGGCCAGCATCGCTGGAGATCTGTTCCCCGTGTTCTCCATCGCAGCTCCGATCGTGAAGCTGGCGCTGGATAACGTGGAAAGCAAAGAGGCCGAGTACATGAAGGAGCAGTTCCAGAAAGTGCGAGATCGCTTGGAAGTCGTTTCTGAAGAAGTCCAGCAGATAAACCAGGAGATCAAAAAGAGCGGCATAGATGCAACCTATTTCTCCGTGGAGGAGAACCTGACCAACCAATTCCGCAAATTCATGGACGTCCTGAATGCGAAACCTAAATTCAGAGAGGTCAGAAAGAAAACGTTCCTGGAGCACTTCAACAGGACAGGGGGTGATAAAAACCTGCACACTCTTTATAACGCCGTAACCGGAGATAACTTCTCAGGAGAGTCTGTGCTGGAAATCACTCTGAATTATGAGCAGAAGAGCCGCAGAGCGGTGGAGGAGTTTTGCGCTACACTCAAGAAACTGTTCTGCGTTGGTTTGATCGCCTTACTGGGACACGCAGGATTGAAAGGCAATGACGATGAGGAGAAGCTTCTTCAAGATTGGAGTGAGAAGATGAAAGTGGTGCAGGATAAAATGAACGTCGTGATTGAAGACTGCATCAACAGCTTTCCCACACAGGCCGAGCTGGACGCCAAACGCATAGTGAGAGACCAGAGTGACAAAAGCAACCAGCAACTAGCCGACTTGCTGGTAGAGCACCTGAAAAAGAAGTTCGACTGGGTTTGCTGGTCAGTCCGCGTCTTTAACTCCCCCACCGGCCTGTTCACCAACAAGAAAGACTTCCACGGTTTGACGGGAAAGAGTCGCTTTCAGGTGCCGTCGTCAGATGACAAGCTAAATGTTGTGGTCTCCTACAGCGCCTCGCCTGAACCCATCGATAAAGCCCGGATACAGAGCCTGATTTCGGAGCAGAAGAAGATCACGATGACGCCGTTGGCTGAACTGCTTTTTGAGACAATCCCTCTGAGTGTGGTTCATACAATCAAGACCTCATGCAAAGATCTGGGCTTCTCCAGCAGCTTCTCTGATGAGCTGCACTTCTTTGAGGAGTTCAAGAGCTTCTGTGTCTTTCTTCATTCTGCTTAAACAAGGAGGGGAAATAGAAAGATTAACAGCAGATGTTGTAGGATGAAATTCGATTCAGCTATTATAATTAGACTACTTAGCCTCTCTAAGGTGAATTGTGACCATAATCAACTATTGTACTCTACGATCTTTCTTTTTTCATCTTTTTTTCCTAGTATTTCCTTTATCTCTGCTTTTTTTAAAGCTGTAAATGAACACTTCAATATATCAAATTTGTGTTTTTAATATACCAAGTGTTTTGTGCCCCGTTATTAGTGTGTTTGGTGGGTGACGGTAGGGTTTTAGAGACTAGGCTGGAAAATAGGTAGTCTTGTTGGTGCCGATATAGCCTTGTGGGCAATGTGCCGACATACAGCACCGTTGCGTCCCGTGTTCGAATCCCAACTTTACTCTTAAAAATAAAGGTGCTTCAAAAGGTTCTTCAAACAATGCCATAGAAGAACCATTTTTGGTTCCAAAAAGAACCATTCAGTCAAAGGTTCTTTAAAGAACCATCTCTTCCTTACCTTTTTATAATCTGAAGAACCTTCTTTCACCACAAAGAACCTTTTGTGAAACAGAAAGGTTCTTCATATGTTAAATGTTCCTTATGGAACCATTTAGACAAAAAGGTTCTTCTATGGCATCATGAAGCACCTTTATTTTTAAGAGTGTTGATGACCTTTCCTGAACCCGCCCCCCTCTCTCTCTCCCACTTCACTTCCTGTCATGTCTGATCTGTCCTGTCACAATAAAGGCAAAAATGCCAAAAATAAATCTTTAAAAAGTAATAACAATAGGTAGTCTCAGGGGGCTCGCCAACAGACCGTCCACGTTCACTGATTGTATGCAAAATGTTTGTACAGTTGCATTTGAAAGTTGTGAGGAAGAACTAATTTCTAGATTTGACAAAGTTTTACAGGTTTTTAACATCATATAACATCACATTTTTGACAGAAACACTTAGGTATTCTCAAGCAAAACCGAATATTTGTTTATATATATATAAGTTCTTACCTTAATATATGCATGAAGTAAGGAGTAAGAAAAAATAATAAATAAAACAAAATTAAAGAACAAAGCATAGATAAAAAGATTTAAAAAAATGTGACAGAGAGAACTTGAGGAAGGAGCTTGTTTTCTTAGTTTGTCTGAACTTATTTGGATGGATTTCTGATTACAAAGTATGCACACATTTTCTAACTCTGTTTTCTCTATATAGTATGTGTTTTAGCAAGGGTTGCTGCAAAAAAAAATTCTGCCATTTTTTTTTTTTCTTTTTTCGCAAATCTATTATTATCCTTTAATCTATTTCAGATTTTACTCACCCCTAAACGGCATGTCAAAACACTTTACTAGACAGTCAGGTCTCTTTCTGCCTAAGTAAGCACGCCTTGGCTGTAATTTACAAGTGAACCAGACAGTCTGGTGAAGTTACTCTAGAACAAATTTCACTACCATTAAAGGTTTAGACAAAAACCTGCACAAGTGGCCACTATAGATTCTGACTGAGCACATACTCTGTTGATGGTAAACTAAATACATGTATTTAGCAAGGATGCATTGAGCTGATTAAAACTGACAGTTGAGACATGTATAATGTTATAAAAGATTTCTATTTCAAATAAATATTCATCAAAGAATCAACACTGGTAATGTTTCATGAGCTGCAAATCAGAATATTAGAATTATTTCCGAAGGATTGTCTGACAGTGGAGTACTGATGCTGAAAATTCATCTTTGCTTCGCAGGAATAAAATACATTCAGATAGAAAACAGTTATTTTAAATTGTAATAATATTTTACAATATCACTGTTTTACTGTATTTTTGATCAAATAAATGCAGGCTTGGTGAGTAGAAGAGACTTCTAAAAGTCTACTGGTTTCTGAGCATCCAAGTTGACATGAAATCAAAATTGACACTATTTCACTATAATGGATGATTCCAAATGAAACTATAAAAAATCTGTCTATCAAATCTGTCTAAAACTATCAAACATAGATGTATCATAAAGCAAAAACATCTGCATTTTGTTGACAACAAAGTTATGGCTGAATGAAGTATGCAACCTACATTTTCTCTTGAAATTGATTAATAAACAAACAATCATAAATCAGTCTAACATTTATATATATATATATATATATATATATATATATGTTTACATGTCTGTGTGTTTAACATCATCACTGTTCAAGTTCTCATGATAGAGATACAGAATCCCCTACCACCACATTATTGGATTTGGACACTTCAAAGATTCTGTTACAGACTGTTTCAGATGAAATCTGATAACTTGAGCTCTCAGTGAAAACATTTCCACACATGATCTCCTCTGCACGTCTTTGGAAGGCAGGACTGTACTGATATTACTCAAACATTCTGCTAAGGGTTTGTTCTAATTTTTAATATTGCTTGGTTAACAGAAATGTCTTTAAAATTACCAGTACAATTTGTTTTATTTATGTTTATTTTTTTGCAGTGTGTACAGCAAATTATTTTTTGAAGTTAAGTATAACCAAGATTATTGGAGTAGGTTTTACAAGAAAATATATTTCAGTCTTTCTTACACTGTACACTGAATTTGTTTAATCGTGTGCTACTTGCCATTTCTTTATAAATAATTGTGAAATTTCATTTACACAGAGCCAAGGCTGAAATGCAAGCTTACTGTAAGTGTCAGCACTATTCTTTTGCTGCCTTTCAAGCAGTGATATTTCCTTCATAAACTGAAAATCCAATCATCGCATCGGTTATATATGGTCCAAATTATGAATCATTTTTTCCAATTTGGAATGATACCAAATACATTTTTAGACAACAAACTTGTCGTTGCTGGACAGCTGTGATGTTGTACGTCTGCCTTTCAGCTCCATTTCACTGGATGTAGAAATAGATTTACTGTGAAACACCCATCAAACCCTGTAATTATGCACAGGAGCCACAAACGGATCTGTTATTATCTCAGGATTTGTCCCACCCTATGACAGTGGTCAAAAACAAATCTAGAATAGAAAACAAAAATGCCAACGCTTTACATTTAAAAGTAAAGACAACAATATTATAACCGAACACTACAGATTCATATGAAATCACTGCTGCACTGTAAAAGAAAATTGTAAAAACAGGGCAAAATGTATTGTATTAATATGAAGGAATTTATTTTTTGAAGGCGTTTAACCTATTTTTTTTAATATTGCTTGGTTAACAGAAATGTCTTTAAAATTACCAGTACAATTTGTTTTATTTATGTTTATTTTTTTGCAGTGTGTACAGCAAATTATTTTTTGAAGTTAAGTATAACCAAGATTATTGGAGTAGGTTTTACAAGAAAATATATTTCAGTCTTTCTACTTAAGAATTTGTTTAATATGTGCTACTTGCCATTTCTTTATAAATAATTGTGAAATTTACTATTTTCTGAGTGACACTTGTTTGTACAACATTTTTTTTTCAGTGTAGATGAGAAAATGTTCTAAAGTACATTATAAATGGTAGAATGATGATTGCAAAGCAGATCTTGACAAAACATGAGCTATAAATTAATTTATTTAACAAATTTACTCCTTAAAATGACTTTACTGAACTGAAAGAGAACTTTAATCAAGGCAAGAATTATAATAACATCCATCTTTGATGTCAGCTATTATGCACATTAAATTGCTGAAGTCTCATTCAAAGGATGACAGTATGGCAGCCTTTCAGTATTGCACAACTGCTTCACCGGTCACTGAGGAAGAAATCTGTGGTGTTTTGGTACTTTCCACAACCAGCAGCTCCTCATCACTGCATCTGGGTAGAGTAAATACTGCAGCAGCTGTGTCTTGTGTCAGTAGTATATTACAGCCAAAAGCCTTTAGCTTATGCCATAGCCCAGCAAAACCACAGGACAAAAGCTATGAAGACACTTTCAAAATCAATAAATTCATTCCATTTCCTTTACAGCAATCCAACTGACGGTTGGAAAAGTGCTACTAAAACACACCAACAAACACTGATTTGCCACTTACAATTGCTTGCCAGAAACAAGTCATTAAACCTCATCACTGACAAATCTGAAACACAGAATACAACTCCAGTCTGTATTGTTGTGTATCTGACTCACAATTGATTTCAGTGGAGTTTAACATTAGCATGTCGCTAAGCTATCATTATATACTCCAGTAAGCATAGCCTGCACACAGATATTGGGCAGTTTAATAGGACTTAACTGTTATCTGTCCTTTTTAGTACTGAATGGAATGTTAATACTTAAAATCAACATTATAATTCTCTTACCCTGTTTGGATTTCACCCCAGCTAGCAGGAACATACGTTAGCAGGCTAACGTTCTGGCGAGGGTCTCTCAAAGTTATGAATAGTTCCATTAATAGAATATTCATTCAAAGTTATCTGGTCTTTAATAATGTTATCAAAGTGTATGCACAAAAACAATTTATACATTGTTCATGGAATGTTTTTCTGAAACATTTTAGTTGGTCTAACGTTTTTTAAACATTACTAGTTACTATTTGTTTCGGTTGATTCAGAGAACATTCAAAAGTAAAGTTTTCATAATCTTTGCAAAATTATAAAATTAATGTTTTCGCTACCATAACCAAGAAAAAAATCATTTAAAAGATTTTTATTTTTTTTGCAGTCTAAGAACATTCAGAAATGAAAGCCTTAAAATGTTGTCTAGGTAGCTCAGAAGGTTTTAGAACAGAGCTAGAGTTTTGTACATCTCTCTGTTTATTTAAAATGAATGAGTGTGCAGTTCCTCAGGGAGAAAAATGTGACATTTTTGCCTTCTACTTCTCATCTAAAGGGTATGTGGGATCTCCAAGGGACTTTTGGTTAACTGGTTTTATTTCTGTGCAGTCTTGCATCATGATGCAGGCTTAGTAAGCGTGATTGCTTGTTTTCAGGCTTTAATGCAACTCCATTGGCGAGGCCACAGGGCCACAATATGACCTCTAGCGACAGAACAGCAGCAGGCAACAGTATAAAAAGTTACATTCAGAATTTATTACATTCAAGAGTCAAATAAGTCAGATAATATTGAATCTGCCATTTTTAAATGAGAATTTACCTATTAGCAAAGTTCTGTCCTCTAGAAATGTTCCCAACCAATCACAAAGAAACTGCATTCTGCTCAAACTCAGAAGGAGCATGAACTTAGTCTCCTTGTAAATAGCTTAAGAGATTCTTTTAATCAGACCAAAATGACTTTTCCATGAATATGATTTGGCCACAGTGCCTCACATTGAGTCCGGCCCCATCAGGTGACCTCAGGAACGCAGAAAAACATCACGTGCGTCAGGACGGTTTCGCGTGAGATGCAAAAATACATTGTGCAGCCATTTATTCACTCAGTGTTACCTTGGTTCTCCCCTAATGCAGTCTCCATTGAATAATTCCATTTTGGGTCAATTTCAGCCTGAAAAAGATCCAATAGATGTTTATTAGGTGAGTGGCTCCAATAATGCACAAGCTCACCCAACATGATTAGATGCTGATGTGGAAAATCCTCAGTATCCCAAGGTTCTTCCTGGTCTGACAAGCTGAAAACAAAAAGGATAACTGTCTCCATAAAAAGTAAACTTGGTTTTTCTTGAGAGGAACCCATGGCTCTTAGTCAGAAGGTCTGGAAATGACTGAACTCTAGAGGTAATATAGCATATGCATGACAAAAAGCAAACAGATTTGGCATTTAATTAAAAAAAAAAAAAATCAGTACAGACTAATCAATGTCATTAGTTTTGTTCATTTTAGCCTGGAATATCAAGTTTACTGTCAGTAGGCTTATAGTCAATAACTAATCCATCAAACACACACGCTTAAAGGGAGAGTTCACCCAAAATGAAAATGCTGGCATTATTTACACACCCTCATTTCATTTCAAAGAGAACATTTTAGACACTGAGCTGGGAATCAAAACATTCAGACAAAAAATTTTTTTTTCCTCAAAGGTCATATTTTTCATGAGCAGCAATGTGCTATTTAAAAAAAATGCAGTATGCAAACTATGTACATTTATATTTATACTATCTGAACATGCTCTTACCTTTGAAACTTACAGTACACACACTATTCTGTGCCCTTTTAACTGTAATTATGTCATTCTGTTTATAATTGCTGTGTTTCCAAGTGCTGACGTTTCTGGCACCAACGACAGAAGCTGATTCTGATTAACTGAAAGGAAAATGGCCTATGAAAAAGCAAAGAAAAACTATTTGTTTCTTGATGCAAACCTTCAACAACTTAAAATCCATCTGGACTGTATAAATAAGATCACAGAGCACACAGACAGTGTAAATCATTACATCGTCACATAGATGTCAAAGTATGAACTGAACATGGAAACTATGTCACAGCAAGGATAAATGCCTTTGTATGCATATGAAAAAAAACTTTCATTTGAAGCTCTGACTCTTGCTGACAGTTTCAGCTGCTTTGAATTAGTGAATCCCCTGCAAGGAACAGAAGTGGCACCCAGTGATTCAGCATCACTGTAATCCCACTGAAGCTCAACCGCAGACATACATGTGCATGAAATTTAAAAACAGCTACCTTGATATAATTGTTCCTGAAGAAGACAACTGACCTCCCGGTACTAGTAAATAATGAGTGTGGGAGGAAGCATGGGTAACTGAGCTAGTATCATTTCATGTCTTCTCACAAAAAAAATAAAAACATTCAACTCAGATCAGTATTTTTTGTCTTTAATAAGTCTTGTAATAAGAAGGACAGTGAGACGATCATTATAGCAAAAGAAATGGCAGTTTATTTTGTGATGCTACATAAGGTGCTGTGATTATACAATCAAAATATTTTTTTTTGAGGGGTGGGGGGGGCAGCAAACGTAGTTAAATGTAAGCCCAACCTTCAAGGAATGCTTACATATACACATGGTAATACCACAAATAACTAGACAGAAAGAGAAAGAATGACCACATATATAGATAATTAGATCCTATATGTTGTGAAATAATGGTGGAATTTCTTTCTACTTTTGATAATACACAATTCTGTATGGTAGCCTTGGCAAAGTTATGTATCTTTCAAAGGTAAAAAATTTACATAAAACTCAGGCATCTTAACACCACCTGGTGGTGAAATCGTGCAAATAGCAATAAAAAGATAATACTAGTGAAGCCCATGTTGTTCCGAAATGTTTTATATCTTTAAGTAAGCAAAAGACTTTCAATATCCTTGAAAATGAGAAATATTCACTACATTCAGGCGTAGTACTATAAAGGAAGGTTTTGAATTGTAAAACTGTGTTCTTAGGATGCACTTATCTCAAAGGAATAGCTCACCCAAAAATGAAAATTTGTTTAAAATTTAATCACCCCAAGGCCGTTGATGTAGAGGAGTTTGTTTCTTCTTGGGAGCAGATTAGGTGAAAATTTAGCATTACTTGTATTTTGGCCAAACGCAATGGTTTAAAGTTAAAACGTCTTGATGGATTTGTTTCTCACAAACATGCAGCTTTTCACTTCTCAAGATGTTAATTGATGGACTGGAGTGGTTTGGATTATTGTGATGCTTTTATCAGCAGTTTGGACTCTCATTCTGACGGCACCCATTCGCTGCAGAGGATACATTGGTGAGCAAGTAATGTAATGCTGCATTTCTACAATGCTAAAAAATCTGTTCCCACGAAGGAACCAACTCATCTACATCTTGAATAGCCTGAGGATGAGTAAATGTTCAGCAAATTTTCATTTCTGGGTGAACTATTGCTTTAAATGTCAGATTGGGGTGAAAACCTGTTCCATGTAAGGTCAGATTTGAACGGAGATAAAGTAAACTTGTATGCACTATAGTCAGGAAGTGCTGTTTAAGTGTGTGTGTGTATGTGTATATATATATATATATATATATATATATATATACACACAGTGCCCTCCAAAAGTATTGGAACAGTAAAGACAAAATTGCTCTGTTGGCTGTGGAGTCAAGACATTTACAAATATGATTAAAAGATGAATATGAGACAAAACTACAGAATGTCACATTTTATTATTGGGTGATTCAACACATAGATGTTTTACCAGCTAAGAAGTTCAGCACTTTTAGAGTTTCATCTCTCTATCTGATGTGAGCATATGGAACAGCTGCCTCACAGGCCTTTCTAAGTGATCAGCTGTGTCCTGTTGCATTAATTCTTCAGATATTAAAAGCAGGGAATGTGTCGTATCAGTTATATCCATTACTTCTGCATTCTGAATCTTGCATTCGATGATGACACACACAAACCAGGATGAAGACGAGGGAGCTGACTTTGAGAGAAAAGCAAGCAATTTGGATGCTAAAAGAAAAGAGGAAGTCAGTTAGAGCTCTAGCAAAAACAAAGGGCATGGAGAAATCAAGAGTTTGGAAACCACCAGCGACACCAGCAACCAACAACGACCTGATCGGCTGAGAAAACAACAGTAGTTGATGACAGACAAATCATAAAAGCTGTGAAAATGAACCCTAAAAGACATGTCTGTAAAATCACCAACTTCCAGAAAGCTGGGGTGATGCTCTGACAATCTACTGTCCTCAGGAGACTTTGACACAGAATTACAGATGCTACACAGCAAGATGCAAACCTCTGACCAGCACCAAAAATAGAAAGGCAAGATTAGAGTTTGCAAAAAAGCACAAAGGTGAGCCAGAAGAGTTTTGGAACTGTGTTTATGAACCGATGAGACAAAGATGAACCTTTATCTAAGTGATGGGAAAGCAAAAATGTGGAGAAAAAAAAAAGGGAACTGCAAATGATTCTAACCATACAGCCTAATCTGTAAAGCATGGTGGAGGTGGTGTCATGGCATGGGCATGCATGGCTGTATCTGGAAAAGGCCCTCTCAACTTTACTGATGACTTAATGTATGATGACAGTAGCAGAATGAATTTGGAAGGGTACAAAACCATCTTGCCTGCCAATATTCATGAAAATGCCACCAGATTCATTAGGAAGTGCTTCATATTGCATCAGGACAATGACCCAAAACACCCGGCCAGTTCAGTCAAGGAATTTATAAGGGCAAAGAAATTGAAAGTCTTAGATTGCCCAAGTCAATCTCCAGATTTGAATCCAATTGAACATGAATTTCACCAGCTGAAGAGGAGAGTAAAGGCACAAACTCCCCAAAACAAGCAACAATTGGAATTGGCTGCGTTAAAGGCTGGGAAAAGTATTTCAAAGGATGAGACCAAGAGTCTGGTGATGTCTATGGGTCACAGACTCACTGCTGTGATTGTGCGCAAAGTGATCTGCAACTAAATAATAGCTTTTAATCTTTTATGTCTGCCTTATGTTCAACTGTCCCAATACTTATGCTCACATCAATGAGTGGGATGAACTCTAAAAGTGCTGCTCTTTTTATTTGGTAAAACATGTATGTGTTGAAACGGCTAATAATAAAATGTGACATTCTGTAGTTTTGTCTCATATTCATCCTTTAATCATATTTGCAAATGTCTTGACTCCACAGCCAACAGAGCAATTTTGTCTTTACTGTTCCAATACCTATGGAGGGGACTGTATATATAAAGTGATGGTGCCCAAGTGCTCAAGACATTTATTTAAAAAAGCAGCACTTCATTTACTAGCATTAACCAAATGTTTAAGGAAAACACCTGATAAGAATAAACATACTGGAAATCATCTCACTACTATATTGAGAGGTGTTGTATGTACTTTATATATTTGTTGCTTTATATTTTGCTTCTCTAACATGCAGCACCAGCAGTGGCGTCTTTCAGGAGCGGCTTGTGAAGTTCTGGATCCTCCACCGACTGCAAAACCACAAACAAACATGAACACACAGAGCGGCTCTCTGAAACTCTGACGATCACAGTGGATTTGACTGATTGATTATTGTAATAGTGCTGATGATACAGTACCTTTACATCTTCATCCTTCTTGCACAAAGCTTTCCCCGTCAAAACACAGAAACTGATGGTCACACAGAGCTGAAGGACCGACAGAGCTATCATCATGATATCTAGTCCTCCGAGGATCATCTAGAGGTGGGTAAAGACCACATTTGAGGAAAGTAATGGTCGATAAGGCCTATATGAAGTACTGTACAAACATCCGCTCTAATTCAATCTGAAATAATACAATTCAAGAACCCTCACCATTTTTGATTCAGAGTAATATTGCGCTGATTGATTTATAAATTATATAATCCTATAGTTACATATTTTTAAAATATATGGCCTCCTAACCCACTTTAAGTACTTTTACAAAAGATTAGATTCATGCAATAACTTTGAATTACCAATAGCTTGTGAAACCACAAACTATAATAGCTTCCCTAACTTTGGTCATTTGATCATACACAGTCTAATAAATAAAACGAAAACAAATGAACATTACCTGATTGAGATACTTGTACTGCACACAGATCTCGATTCCCCTCATACGTTCAGGGGAAGATGTTGCAGCATAGCCGTAAGACGAGTAATAACCAGTGTCACAATATTGACCATTTCCAGTTGCCAGGTCCATTGAATACAGCACAACAGCTGTGATAGCCAGTGCAGCACTGACTACATTCAGAATCACTGCGATGACCAGCTGTAAAAGACAAACAATATAAACTGGTGATGCTCAGCGTAACTTCCAAAAACACTGATATGTTTATCATGGCTTTGAAAGACACTTACTAGGAAAGGACTGGGAAACTTAGCTGCAAGAACAGTCACAATTCCAATTACAATGACCTAAAAAAAACATTAAAAACCTCTATGAGTGTCCAATCATAGTCACTGAAATAATAAGTGTAAAATAGGTTTCGTGACTCATCAGATCTTCCTCAAAATCATCAAAATGCACTGGATCCATCACAACTGATGACATAAACACTAGCAAATCAAATTCCATTAAAATACATAAATAAAAAGTCCTAAACGCTACCTGCTCCAAAAAATCTAGATCTATGTTCTTTATAAATAAAATTCATTTTGATGCTTTTGTGTCACTTGCTCAGGTAGTGTAAATAAAGAAAAAAAGATCTTATTAAAAACTTAAACCGTTATAATAATAAAACATTATTTTTAAAGAAGTTATTGCTTTCAAATATTGTTAATATCTGGTGAAGAAATGTTCAGTACTAATATGTGTGTGTACATTTTACTCTTTTTTTTTTTTTGAAAATGATTAAGATGCATACACTCACATGTAAAGTGTAAGGAAAGTGTTTTACACATTTTTTGAGTAATTAAATGAACAAATATGAATATAAACATGAAAATTTGCGCATGCATTTTACAGTAGATTTCTCCCTTCTCATCCTCTCACATTTGTTACTGATAAATTTAATATATACACTCACTCATTACACATGTAATGGTTTATAAAAATAAAAATAAACAGAATAAGACAAATTCTTACCACACCACCGATCCAGAAAGCAACCCCCAAATCTGTAATGTCATTCAATATCCAGCTGCTTTTAAGCAAAATCCCAAACACAATATTGATGACTCCAACTATTATCTGCATAGTCTACGGCATTAAAAAAAAAATTGTTAATACACCACAAAAATTAAAAAGCAACTTAGAATGTCAGAAGTCTTCTAATGAAACTATTAAAAAGACAGTTTGTTTAATTCACCCCAAGAGCTGTGTGGATGTTCGTCAGCTTCTTTTTCATATTCTGAGACACAGAACACACTGGACTGCAGCACAGAAAACCCAGAATCTGACACAGTGCGGGCCATTTGCTCTTTGGGTTTGAGGCAACGGTGATGACCGTCAAACCCTCACCTTGAGACATTGTCAGAGACATGCTGCAGACTTCAGCCCTCCAACAGGTGATAAAAGCCAAATGTCCTGTAAAGACAAGCAAATTATGACCATTCTAGAGCATTACAATTGGTATAAATACATCAAGATCGAATCATGCTTTAGAGAAGAAACAAAAAAGCTTGTTCACCAAAAAGCCTTGACAATGGTATTGCCAAGGACAATAAGATACAGATCAATTGACAAATAATGACATAGCAGGCATGTAGTCACAATAAGCCTTCAAGGATAAAAAAAGCTATTTACTGCCAAAAAGCTATTTACTTACACTGAAACTATATTCAGTTGTAACATTCAAAGCACATGTGACAACCTGCTAGAGACAAGAGGAATTTGGGTAATTACACTTTTGAATTCAAATGTGACAACTTGGCCCCAATCTTAATAGAAATCTTTCTCAAACTTTCTAGAATAATTTTGATAATTGAAAGGGTATTGATGGCGGAAGTTTTTCTTTTGACCAAAATAGAAAGAAAACTGAAGAAAACTAAACATCTAATTCATGTGACGCTGAATTTTGCAGTATTACACATTTCAGAAAGCTCTTAAGAAACAACTCAGACTCACCCTGTGACTAACCGTCCAGAGTGCAGTCACTAGATTTCAGGAAAATGTCAAAACTTCAGGAGCAGAGAAGAACTATCAGATCTGATAAGCTACAGGCCCAAAACAGCGACGTCCGGTCGTTCTGTTGATTCGGATATTTTCAAAGAATCTTCTGAAAGAATCGTTTATGAATCAGACGGAATCGGTTCGCGTGGTTCTCACAAAAGTGACTCACTGAACCGTAAACCGCCTCCTTCACACAGGCTGCCTAATAACAAAGAATTCCTGCATATTATCTTTAACACATACAAAAACCTTTTCAGCCAAGAGATATACATTCATTTTAGCACTGTGAATACAAATTATACAATGCAGGATGTCACGGACATTGTGTGACGCATTGCGCGAGGACGCAAAGGAATCACTGAATCGATTTTGTGAACCGTTCTTTAAAATGAACTGTTTAAAAGTCAACCTCTCCATCTGGAAAGCCTCGTTTTCCCGTCATAAGGCGGAGCTGTTTTCCCGACATTGTTAAACGGAAATTCTTCTTGCTTATACAGAAGCAACAACAAACCTTACGCTTGAAACTAATACTAATAATAATAATTATAATAAATAGCACATAAGGTTTTATATGAATTTCAAACTATCTTTAGACACCCACATACCCTTAGTCTGCTTTTGAGTACTTTAGCTCAAGCTTTTGTGTGGCAGCATTGGTACTTTCATTTATTAAGCATTTATCTGGTGGCTCTGTTCTGCCTTTACACTTTCGACAGCAGCTGATTGTATGTGATATACATAGACATGGCTATTATACATATCCATGGTGATACAAGCCACCTGGTGGTGAAATCATGCAAACGTTTCAGACAATTCATAGCCCTTAATTTTTGTAAATGTTTTATTTTATTTTTTGGCCCTTATGTTAATTTGGTTTAAAGACAAAAGTAGGCTAGTTTATTGATTTTCATGTCCCTAAAAAAGTAAATAGAGATAATAGAAAAAAAACTCAAACTGAACTATAACTGAAATAAAAATAAATTAAACCTTATTAGTAGTATAAAAACACCAAAATAAAACAAATTCAAAATATAAGTATAATAGTAAGCCTATAATATTAAGGATAATGGTATATAAATAATAAAAAGGCTGAGTCTATTCTACACAGTGTCTAAAGATGTAGACAGTTTAAAAAAAAAAAAAACCCTCAGGAAAGACAGTGATGCCAGTTAAGTAATTTATTTAAAGGAAAAAGGCAACCATAAAAATGTTGCTTGATGATTAGATGGTATAACATCATTTAAAAATGAGATAAAATGGAATTCCATTACAAGCAAAAAGAATAACTGTGATATTTGTTTATCTTATTGTCTAGCATGCAGGACCAGCAATGGTGTCTTTTATATCATAAACATGAACAGAGCATCTCTAGAAGCTCAGGTAAGTTGCACATCCCATGCTTGATTTTCAAATAACTCAATTAAAATATATAGGCTATATAAGAAACAGATTTAGTCAGAAGCTCAGCATTTTAATTTCATAATTACAGTCTGAAACACCTACTAATTGAATACAATGACCTTTTTAATCAAATCCAAGCCTAGAAAGTCCATGGCTATCACCCCAAAACAAGGCTTGGGATTGGTTTTCTTATTTATTATCGAGATGTTTATACAGCCAAGGGTTGATTTGCTTTGCCAAGCTTTTTGGGTTTATATCTGGCCTCAATTTAGGTATGCCTGTGCCACCTGAATAGTTCAAAACAACACAATCAGCTCTATACTGTTCATATGTAGTGGCATTCAGATGCTTAAATCATTTTTTCTTTCTTTTTATCAACTTCAGTCACTATATAGTCATTATGTTCATCAATTTCATAGACACATACCCAGCCAAAAGGCGTCTTTCTGAACAAATACAATCTTTCCTCTTACTTCACCAATCTTTGGTATTGCACCTGCAACCCAGCAATCAGGGTCCTCTTCAATCTTCTTTGCAACTAAATTTGGGACTTTTTCCTTCAAAAAATAACCAGGCTTAAAGGGATACTCCACCCCAAAATGCAAATTGTGTCATTAATCACTTACCCCTATGTTGTTCCAAACCCATAAAAGCTTTGTTCGTCCTCGGAACACAATTTAAGATATTTTGGATGAAAACTTATAGGTCACTTGTGACTGTCCAATTGACTGCCAAGTAAATTACACTGTCAAAGCACAGAAAAGTATAAAAAAAAAACATCGTCAAAATAGTCCATCTGCCATCAGCGGTTCAATCTGAATTTTATGAAGCGACGAGAATACTTTTTGTACGCAAAGAAAATAAGAATAACGACACATTCAACAATTCGTCTCTGTCTCAGCGTAGCGCCATTTTGGAGAGCATCCGATGGACACAAAGTGCGTACGCTATTCTCTGTCATCAGTAATGCATGGATACATATTGTACGTTTATTTACGCTTTGATTTGAACGGAAACAGCATATCCATGCGTTACTGATGACAGAGAATAGCGTACGCACTTTGCGTCCATCGGATGCTCTCCAAAATGGCGCTACGCTGACACAGCGACAGAGAGGACCAACACTGTCTCCCATTTATATTTAGATAAAAATATGTCTTAATTGTCTTAAGAGCTTTAGGGAAAGTTGTAAATTGGTCCATGCTTAATTTTTAAATTTTCCCCAGACACTCTGAAGTCGAAGAAGCGTATCCCAGCCTTTAGCTGGTCCTCTAGAGACCAAGCTTGACATTTTGCTATGAATCCTCCATAAAGGGCCAAGCTGTCATGGGTACCAGGAAGAGTGATGTCAGAAATGAACTTTTCATCATCCAGAGTTTCCATCCAGCCAGTTGTATAATCTGCAGGGAGATGGAGTGTTTCCTCATCATTAAACACCTGTTGCTGAATACTGCTGTGCAGTCTGTGGATCAGAATCAGAATAGAATCAGGTCAACAAAAATGTATTGCTTGAATGCACTGTAAGTTGCTATGGATAAATGTCAAATGAATAAATGCAAAGGGAAATAACTTCATCTAAAAGTAATCATGGCTACTATTAAATGTGCATCAGTGGAGAAAGCAGGCAGAAATTCTGATGAGAACTGTTACAAAAATAGCTTTATAACAAATTCTTTATTCAGCTCTTGATCAGTATTCAATATAAATATATAATCCGTTTGTTGTAGTTTTCTACCCAATTTAGCATATAAAATACAATAATTCAGTATTTTATACTCACAGCAGCATCAAGACACAGATCATTTTTCCAGGAACTCCCATCTTTTTCATTGCCTGAGTTTAGCACAAAATAAAACATTACTACAAAACTGCATTTACAAGGAGCTGTAAATACAGTACAGAGGCAACATGGATACAGTTACACAAGGATTGCATGGAGGAAACAATGGTCAAATGTTACATTTGACAGCTAAAATTAAAAGAAAAATAATTACAAATAATAATAATAAAATAAAAATAAAAAATTAGATTGTTCAAGCCATTCAAGACTTTCTATGGCTTTAAATTACAACAACAACAGAAAAGATCAAATATTCTTGATGGACACCCAGAAACAAGTGTTGATCACAGCAGTGTATTTCCATATTTCACATTGTTAATTTAATTATATACATAATCAGAGTTAAGTTGCTCTTACGGCTATATCACCATGTTGTTGGTTCAATGTTTTACAGCAGGCATCCTCAAATCTGGCCCACTCCTGGAGAGTTTGGCTCTAACCCTAATCAAACACACCTGAGCATGCTAATCAGAGTCTTCAAGATCATTAGAAAATCACAGGTATAGGTGAGTTTGATCAGGGTTGGAGCTAAACTCTGCAGCAGATTGGCCCTCCAGGGAAAGATTTGAGGAACCCTGTTTTCCAGGTTTTTCTCAGATGCTTTGGTACATTTCTCAGATCAAAGTGACTTCAACTTCCATACCATCTCTTGTGCACATCATACAAGCAATTTCAAATTTTTTAACAAATTGCCAGTGCTTTTGTTCACTGTTATCAATTGCTTATATCATGTTGATCAAAATATTATTCTGGTTCTGTGTTGAATAGCCTGTAGTAAATATGAGATGAAAACCAAATTTGTATGTCACAAAAAAAGGAAAATAGAAAAGGCCTGCAGTCATGTATTGTCTGGAATAGAGTTATTTTATTTTTATTTTATACTAATGTATAGTTTTTAAGCATTTATTTTTGTATTTTCAATTTATTTTTTAATAATTGTGTGTGCTTTCGTCATTTTTATTAGTTTTTGCTCTTTTTAAAAATATTACTCTTTAAGTTTAATGTATTTTTATTTAATGACAAAGCAAAATTTCAAATTATAGTTTTTATTTTATTTACACATTAAAGTAAGCACCCCTTCTTATGGAGGTGCTGACACACACTTGCTTTCACACATAATATCTATATTTGCACGTTATTTCTACCTGCGTCAGTTAATTTCCTGTTTGCATTAATGCAATACTAACACACTTTTCTTTCTTTTTTATTGCACATTTTATCTAAACATTTAAACTCTTTATTTGGCAGTTTGCAATATGATCTGTCACTTTAGTGATAAAGTTTAGTGTTTTGTCTTATCTTTCTGTGAGCAGAATCTAGATAGATGTGGTTCTGCACAGATGAAAAGATTTATTTGAAATTAAACTAGGTGAATTGTACTGCTGAGTAAAATTCATCTTAATTCAACGCAGGGCTGTAACCACCATGAACCAGTTCACCAAATCGGACTAAACCATCTGAAACAGTTCGCTGCTTGAGTCAACACAGATCTACAAGTTATTTGATCAAAACTCATTCAGCTCTCCATTTAGTCCAACAGTACTGATCTGAGAAAAAAGTGAAAATCATGACGTATTGTCAAGTATGGTGACCCATACTCAAAATTGGTGCTCTGCATTTAACCCATCCAAGTGCACACACACAACATTGAGTAGTGAACAAATGCACACACACCATGAACACACACCCAGAGCAGTGGGCAGCCATTGCTCCAGCACCCGGGGAGCAATTAGGGGTTCAGTGCCTTGCTCAAGGGCACCTCAGTCGTGGTATTGAGGGTGGAGAGAGTGCTGTACATTCACTCCCCCCACCTACAATTCCTGCCAGCCCAAGACTTGAACTCGCAACCTTTCGATTATGAGTCCAACTCTCTAACCATTAGACCACAACTTCCCAGTATACAGACATGTCCAACATACTGAGAACTGACTGCCGAGGGTTTCATAAACATGGTAAAATGTATGTTTCTGATGTATTTGCTGAAGAGCATTAAGTATAACAAATGAAACGGTGATATATGTGTAAACATCATTATTGGCTGCATTAATAACAGAATTGTGAAATGCAGTTTTTAGTACTTAATAAGTGAGAAATTACTTGTTACTGGCATTATTCCCAGTTATTATAACTCATTGACAGCAACATATATCATAGTTTGCACTTATGTTAGCCAGCCACGGCCTATAACCACAAACAGTATGCTCACAATGGTAACCACAAAAAGTCCAACAAACATACAGTAAAGCATTAAATACTAACAAGTCTTTCCCTTTACTAATAAAAACTGCCTGGTTTCAGTTGATACAACAAAAATGATTAATGTAGTCCCACAAGAAGTAGATTAAACTTTCACATTTACAAATTTAATTTCATGTGACATAATAAAACTGATTGCAAATGTGATAATTACAGCTTTTCTTGATTGCTTAAACACATTTTTAAAACTTTGCCTCCTTTTCTTGAAACTCTGTCTATAACTTCTCACCCAATTCCCCAAACTTCCAATTTTTAAATCAAAATGAAGTCTTATACACTGGTGAAATAAATTCAAAACAATACTACAAAAACCAGGTAATAAGTTATGTTGCTTGTGGTTCTCCCCCTCAAAAATATTTTCACATGACAAACACAACAAAAGACACAACAAATGTATACATTTGAACATTTGTTTTTACTTAATGTACTGTACAGTACAATACAACCAAACAACAACAAAAAAATTATTCTGCCCCAGCATCCCATCTTGGGACCCTGGGGTAAAATCCTGAGCCACCTCTGGCACACATTAACTGAAATGTCTACACAGGCTTCTTCCATGGCCATATAGGTGAACACATAAGTGAGGTTCTCAGTTATACACTTTCCACAGCCATGCCAGAAAACTCCACATCGGGTTTAGAAAGGGAGAGTATGCAGGCAGAAAGATTTTGTAGTTTTTGTTGTCTTTTTGTTTTAATTTTGAGCCCAATAATGACCCATAGCCCTCTGTGTTTGAGTCCTTTCCTCATCCATCAAACCACACCTGACGCTGAGGTTATATCCTGTGTGAATATGTCTGCTTATAGGGTGTGTGAATGTTTGCTACATGTGAAATTCATGGTCTCCAAAGATTTTTCTAATTCATTAATTCTTTTCTTTCTGTAATTTTACAAAACCATTGTCATTCTTGTCTATAGTGACCACACAGTCTTAGCGTGTATTTTTCAAACATTTTGAATCACTATTAAGCAGAGAACACAGTGAATCACAAAGCAAGTGGCTCTTTTCCTACTGTTAAAAGGAGAAGTGTTTTTTCCCTTCAGGAACAGTTCCACAAGGCTTTTTCCCTTGAATTACAGTGGGTTTAAAGTCAAGGGTCAATATAATATTGAAAATAATTCTAGCAAATAAATCTTTTACTTTAATTTTCAAGCTTATGGGGTTCCATATAAAGGCAATCAATAGGAAAGTAGAAAAGCAGTGAATCAATCACAAAGCAGTTGTTTCTAGTTCTGATACAAATAAAGAGAAAGGCATTTTACAGCGCATTTGGAAAAGCTTGAACAGATTCAGTATTTTGTGAAGGTTTGTTAGACTGGAGACAATGAATCAACCTCAGCTGTGAGATGTATGTTTGTAGGGCCATTCCGTGATAAAAAAAAATAATAATAAAAAAATAATAATAATAAAAACAATGAATAAATGATAAACTATGTACTCAAGCCATAATTTTGAAGTGATATATGGCGCAGGAATCCATATCAGCAATAGTCTTTTAAAATTATTATTTGCCAAATATACACTTTTAAAAATGCTGGGTTCAGCCTTTTGGGTCATTTTAGGCACTGCCATTAGATATTTATCAAGCATTTATCTGGTGGTTCTTTTCTGCCTTCACACTTTCAACAGCAGCTGACTTGAATGTGATACACGCCACCTGGTGGTGAAATCACCAGGATAGTATGAAAAAACAAAAACAAAACAAACATCATGAAAACGGGTGCAAGATGCTAGATGCAAGATGCAAGTCATTTATTTCAAAAAGAAGTCCAAATGTTCCCTTTTTCCAGAAACAATTCGTTTTAAAGGAAAAGGCAAGAATGAAGATGTAGCTTGGATATGATTATTGTACTGCAGTGACTTCATTTCACTATTAAAGTGAGAGACAAAATCCCATTGCATTACAAGAAAAAAGAATAATTTTGTAAATTTGTGTGTTTATCTTTATCTGTGTCACGCAGCACCAGCAGTGACATCTTCCAAGAGCGGCTTGTGACGTTCTGGATCCTCCACCGACTGCAAAACCAGAAACAATCATGAACACACAGAACAGCTCTCTGAAACTCTCATGATCACAGAGGATTTGACTGATTGATTGTTGTGATAGTGCTGATGATACAGTACCTTTACAACTTCATCCCTCTTGCACAAAGCTTTCCCAGTCAAAACACAGAAACTGATGGTCACACAGAGCTGAAGGACCGACAGCACTATCATCATGATATCTAGTCCTCCGAGGATCATCTAGAGGTGGAAACACATCAGCATACTCTTAAATAATAATAAAATACACACAAATGTGTTTTTACAACACTGAAAAAGATAAATAAATCAAATCATTACCTGATTGAGATTCTTGTAGTAAAAACAGGACTCATTATTAGATGAATAATAATAATATTCTCCGTAACAGCTTAAACTGCTTCCCATTGCCAGGTCCATTGAATACAGCACAGCAGCTGCGATAGCCAGTGCAGCACTGACTACATTCAGAATCACTGCGATGACCAGCTGTAAAACACAAACAATATAAATTGATGTTGCTTAATGAATGAATGAATGAATGAAATAAAAAACTCTTGATTCACACCTACCAGCTTAGGATGGGAAAACTTCACTGCAAGAACACAAATAATTCCAACAACAAGGAACTAGAAGGCAAAACAAACAAATAAATACAACCCGAAATCCGGAAATGTTGGGACGTTTTTTACATTTGAATAAAATGAAAACTAAAGGACTTTCAAATCACAGGAGCCAATATTTTATTCAAAATAGAACATAGATATCATAACAGTTTAAACGGAGAAATTTTACACTTTTATCCACTAAATGAGCTCATTTCAAATTTGATGCCTGCTACAGGTCTCAAAAACGTTGGCACGAGGGCAACAAAGGGCTGAAAAAGCAAGACATTTTGAAAAGATTCAGCTAGGAGAACATCTAGCAACTAATTAAGTTAATTGACATCAGGTCTGTAACATAAAAGGGATGTCTTAGAGAGGCAGAGTCTCTCAGAAGTAAAGACGGGCAGAGGCTCTCCAATCTGTGAAAGAATACGTAAAAAGATTGTGGAATCCTTTAAAAACAACGTTCCTCAACGTCAAATCTCATCATCTACAGTGCATAACATCATCAAAAGATTCAGAGAAACTGGAGAAATCTCTGTGCGTAAGGGATAAGGCCGAAGACCTTTGTTGGATGCCCGTGGTCTTCGGGCCCTCAGACGACACTGCATCACTCATCGGCATGATTCTGTCATTGACATTACTAAATGTGCCCAGGAATACTTCCAGAAACCACTGTCGGTAAACACAATCCGCCGTGCCATCTGCAGATGCCAACTAAAGCTCTATCATGCAAAAAGGAAGCCATATGTGAACATGGTCCAAAAGCGCCGCCGTGTCCTGTGCACCAAGGCTCATTTAAATTAGACCGTTTCTAAGTGGAAAAGTGTTTTATGGTTAGATGAGTCCAAATTTGACATTCTTGTTGGAAATCACGGACGCCGTGTCCTCCAGGCTAAAGAGGAGGGAGACCTTCCAGCGTGTTATCGGCATTCAGTTCAAAAGCCAGCATCTCTGATGGTATGGGGGTGCGTAAGTGCATACGGTATGGGCAGCTTGCATGTTTTGGAAGGCACTATGAACGTTAGAAGGTATATAATGGTTTTAGAGCAACATATGCTCCCCTCCAGACGACGTGCATTTCAGTAGGACAATGCAAAACCACATACTGCAGCTATTACAACAGCATGGCTTCGTAGTAGAAGAGTCCAGGTGCTGAACTGGCCTGCCTGCAGTCCAGATCTTTCACCTATAGAGAACATTTGGCGCATCATTAAACGAAAAATACGTCAAAGATGACCACGAACTCTTCAGCAGCTGGAAACCTATATCAGGCAAGAATGGGACACCAAAACTCCAGAAACTCATAACCTCGATGCCCAGACGTCTTCAAACTGTTTTGAAAAGAAGAGGAGATGCTACACCATGGTAAACATGCATCTGTCCCAACTATTTTGAGACATGTAGCAGGCATCAAATTTGAAATGAGCTCATTTTGTGCATAAAATTGTAAAATTTCTCAGTTTAAACATTTGTTATGTTTTCTATGTTCTATTGTGAATAAAATATTGGCTCATGTGATTTGAAAGTCTTTTAGTTTTCAACAAACGTCCCAACATTTCCAGAATTCGGGTTGTACATTGGTCCATCCAAACATGCTTGTTCAAATTGAAAGTGTAAACAAAACCACCAGATTTCACATTATTTCACCTCATTCTGATGAAAATAAATACAAAAATGCAATAAATGTAAGGTATTCTCAAAGCAAGATCAATGTCATAAATGATTCACTTTTTGAATGAACTCAATCATTGTACTGCATGAACTCATTTAGAAACATAATGATGAGAATGAGTAGCAATTCTTACCACACCACCGATCCAAAAAGAAAAGATGAAGCCAAAACAACCCAATGTGATATTCATGACACCAATCATTACATGTACAGTCTATGAAACGAGAGAACATTATTTGTACCAGTTTTCAGATGACAATACATCTAGTAAAAACCATTTCTTAAAGCTGATAATATCAAAAAGATCTGACTCACCCCAAGTGCTGTGTGCATGTCTGTCAGCTTATCTTTCATATCCTGAAAAACAAACACATTGGACAGTCACATAAAGTACTCAGAATCTGGCACAATAAGGACCATTTGGTCTTTAGGTTTTAAGGAACAGTTCACCCAAAAATGTCTTAATGATGAATTTGTATCTTACAAACACAGCCTTTTGCTTCACAAGATGTTTGATGGACTGGAGTGGTGTGGATTACTGTGATGTTTTTATCAGCAGTTTGGACTCTCACTCTGACGGTACCCATTCACTGCAGAGGATCCATTGGTGAGCAAGTGATGCTTAATTTCTCATCTACATCTTGGATGGCCTGAAGGTGAGTATATTTTTAGCCAATTTAAATTTTTGGGTGAACTATTTTTGGATAATAACAGTTAGTCCCTCACCTGAGACGATGCAAGAGTCATGTTACAGCTGCGACCAAACGGAAGTGAATATTGGCTTATTCCACTTCTAAATACTGAAGTTGTTTTGTCCACTAACTGCAAAACCACAGACAAACATGAACGTGAATCATGAAATCATGAAATAATGTTCTGTCTATTATAAGCTCAACACTGTACCTTTGCACTCCCACCCTTCTTGCACAAAGATTTTATGGTCAAAATACAGAAACTGACAACCACACAGAGCTGAAGAGTCGACAACACCTAGAGAAAAAGATCAGGATGATTTTTCGAATTGCACATATAAGGAAAGTAAAGGAGAATTTTTATATCAACACATCCATGGAAATTTAATAAAACTAGCAAATCATACAGCATATGATTATATGTGTGCGTTTTTGTTGCAGCCGTATGCTATATACTGTACGTTTTTTTTGTTGCATGATCCGATTTAGAAACATAAACATGAACAGAATGAGGAATGTCTTACCATACTGCTGACCGAAGTGGTAGCAATAAAGAAGATGATGCCAAAACAACCCAACACAAGATTCATGAAGGCAACTACTATCTGTACAATCTATGAAATAAGAGAACAATATTTGTTGATAGTTGATAGACCTCCAGCTTTTAAACTAGATATGCAAAATTAAGAGCACATGAAACATACCTAAGCATCAGTGCAAGACTTTCACTCACCCCAATAACTCTCTGGGTGTCTGTCAGCTTCTCTTTCATATCCTCAAATGCAAAACATACTGGACCATAGCACAGAGAACTCAGAATCTGACACAGTGCGGGCCATTTGCTCTTAGGGTTTGAGGTGATGACCATCATTCCCTCTCCCTGAGACACTGTCAGAGACATGCTGCAGATGGAAACGATGGACTTCAACCTTCCCACAAGATAAACAAACAAGTAGGGCTCGGCTCATGCATCAGAAAATAACAATGACCCAAATGAAATATTTCTCATGATAGTTATGTAAATTCATAACAGTTTGCCAAGTTCTAAAATAGGCATAATTATTGCAACAACATGCTGACTGTCAGTTTCTCGTTGACTGCATCGACGTTTCTAAGAGGAAGTGAACATTCACGTGCGCATATTTGCTGTAGCCTAAAAGCAAATTGTTGCGATTCTAGTCACACTTTTTTACTTTTAAAATTGTTCTTACATTTTCGATAGCACGTTATGCTCACCTTATGAATAACTGTAGGCTATATATTTTACAGTTCAGACTGTAAGATGACTCTTTCCTGATGTGTTGAAGATGGAGCTGTTTTGTCCCTGCCTGACTCCCTTCAATGATTAAGTTTCATATTTCCTTCTTTGGCTTGAAATTTACATAATAACTAATATACTATAGTCAGTATATTGCACTGTTGACACGGTTAACAAATATGAAGCCACAACATGTAGGCTATGAAACAGAGGCTCATGTGTGGATTACGCAGCGCATTTTTTTCTATGAAGCTCCGCACTGTTTAAAAAAAAAATCACATGATGGAACCTTCACTTTCTGTACCATCGTGTGAGCGTCACTTCGCGTCTAAACTTTCCAGTTACGCTGGCAGTGGTTGGTTTTCCGATGGTTGGTTGAAATGTGAAGAGTGTAGGCTAGACTGTACTGTTTGGGTAATTCCTTGGACTTTTGAGTGGGGTTTTATAGGAAACGTGTGAAAAATTGTGTTTTATGGTCGGTCACAATTTTGACCGGTGTACTGAAATAACATATTTCTGCAGTCATAAAAATTGTTATATAGCCTATCTTAGCCCAGCTATTTTAAACTGTTTGATCACATTCTAGGGTGACTATTATGCATAAAAAAACCTTATACAAAATTGATAGGAATGCTGAGATAAAACTATCAACGTATTTCAAAACTGTTACTTTTTTGTAAAATATATCGTCAAATTTTATATGAGTGCTACCAGTATTACAACATCAATACTGTAACTTATTTGTAACATTTGAACTTTTAATTTAGTGCAGTATTTTGTCATTGAAACATTTTAGTGTAATTTTCACTTACAACTGCAATTGGATTTAAACTTAAGTTCACTATTGTGACCATCAAGATGTTTACTCATTCTATGACTACACTCAACAAAACTGAATATATGTGAATTCATATATTAATGCTAGACACCTTAAAGATAATGTGTACCAAAAATCTTTATGCTGACATACTTTAGCCTTTCGTTTTGGAGTTGATGCAGCCATTATCTTCTCAAGGTGCAATATTTATATTTATTATATTTACAGGAAGTGCACTAAAACGTGAGTCTCAGTCAGTAAAGTTTTTAGAGCTTTATAAACGAAAACCTTTTTAACGGTCGCTATTATGACCGGTGGGCAGGGGCGCGGGAACAGGGGGTGCTGAGGGTGCTGCAACCCCTGTTTTTTTCTGTGGGCAACTGTAAACTGTTGTGAATAAAAAAAAATAGGCTATATATATATATATATATATATATATATATATATATATATATTATATACTATATATTTATACTTGAATATTTGGGATTGACTATGAAAAGAGATTTGATTATGTTTGAGTTTTGAGTTATTCAATAATTCAAATCAAATCACGATGTGTATTATTAACCAATCAGATTTGTTGTTGCCGATTACAACGCGTAACTAAGGTTACCTTGAGGGACGTAATTTCATAATGAAGTGTGTATAGTTGCGTAACTTAAGAGAAATTTGTTATAATGAAGATTCATTTAAACATTTCTATGGTTGCTCCGATGTTTATAACATTTAGTTTACATTGGCTATTTTGCTATCTATTTCTATGTGCTCTTCGACATATTTACCATTTGCCCATTAATTTAACAGTTGTAAGAATTAAAGTTATCAAAGTTATTAAACTAATGCAGGGCTACTTGATGCGCGCGTTTGGCACATCCTGCCAAATCACGCACGCAGCACTGCCAATGCTTGCTTTTATGTTTGTGAATGTTATGTTTGTGTTGTGGGATCTGTAGGTTGTGGCTTAAAAGCGGAACATAGAAATATCATGGATGTACTGGGAAAAAAAAACGTTTTAAACTTTTTTTTTTATTATTATTATTTTTGTTCCCAGCGATATGAGTTTTCCCCTTCTCCCAAAACAGCTTATAGCTACCTATTAAAATAGTTCAGTTTTGCATGTAATGGAAAAGTGATTAGGCTATGTTTCGTTTTTTTTTCTTCATAAAGTTAATTTAGAAAAACCTTGGGAGCATTTTTTGTTCGTTAATTTTTTTCTTTTTCTTTTAAGCAACGACCAAGCGGCCAGGGTCAGCAGTGAGTTGATCGCCTATGTTTGATTAATTTAGCCTTATAAAATCATCACGACTTGACTAAAATAAAATCGATAGATAGGCCTATAAAACAGTTCAAGCATATCACAGTGTTAGTTTAAATGTTTAACCTATATAAATGTGCGTTGTTAGACGCATAGGCTATCCAACAGTTTTTGTGGAGAGCGGAAGCTGAAGCAGCTTTACAGGACACGGAGGCTCCAGCGTGGTCACTTGTATTTTTTTCTTAAAAACAACTTAAAATACGCCGTGTGATTTTTGCTCATAAAGGTAAGAGTAATATATCATTTGGAACTGTAAAGGGTCTACTTTTATTTGTGGGCATTCACAATATCAACATTGTGCTTTTATAAAACAGGAAAACAGAGAATGCGCTTTCTGCCGGTCTTGAACAAGAGCGCTTCAATGATGAACCGAAACTCGGCAACTCGAAACTGGCTCACATATATCTATAGAAAGCTTTAAATTACTACTTTAAAACGAAATAATTCAAAGCAAAGCAAAAACTCTTCATTAGCCTATAATCCTTTAAGATGCATATATTTCTCTCTGCGCGTCCAATGAGGAGATGGCGAGTCATTTTTCCCCGTCACCGTCTAAAATATAAAAATAAGGGAAAGCCTAGAACAGGCCCTATTATAATTTGCGTTTTATTTTATAATTGTATTCAATAATAATAAAAAAAAGTATGTAAATCTTTGTCCTTGAAATTTAAAGGATTTTTTGCGACGCAATTTTGTCTGACTGATAGACCTATGTGAATTATTTATTGGCCTATCTTTTTAATCCATGCAGCAAATGCTTTAAAACAGCTTTAAAATTACTTTATTGCATTCCAGATGCTTTTAAAGAACTTTTCACTATACGTTTTAAGGGGTTTTAAGCTTGAATGTAGCTTGAATGTAAAACATTGTTATAAATTCACTGTAGCCTATTCCCATTTGTAAAATAGCTAATTGTTGTCTAACACGATCTCATGAAAGTGCGTACGATTTTCTGTTTCTAATATTTATACGCAGAAATGCAAACTCCGAGGCTTTGAATCTTTACAGTCTATGGTGTCAGAGCTTCACGAGGTGTCATTTCTCCACCCCATACAAAACCAACCCTGGAGTTATTTTAAGAGTGGCCTATAAAGCCACACAACCACTTTCCCGCGTGTTTTCCATTTTAATTACTCATTTTTATTTTTATTTTCATAGAAATTGGCATCCTATTGTAACTTTAACTGGGTTATCATCAGCTGCTATTAGATAATGATACTGATGTTAATGAAATTAAATATGTTTTAGGACAAGAGAATATGTTTTGAAGAAATATCCTTATCCTAATTCTTATCTATACAATAAAAGATAGTGAGGTCCAAACCAACATGTGGTTGACTTTCATTGTAACTACAGGGCTAAAACAACAACAACAACAAAAAAACCTGACATAATATGAAATATCCTTTTTTTATTATTGTTGTACGTGAAAAAATAGGGAAGTTGTAAAAAAAAAAAAAAAATACACAAAAGATGCCAAAGTGCTCTACTCATTCATTCATTCATTTAGGCTATTTATTTATTTAGCTTGCAGCTCCAAAAGTCTCAACAAAATTGAAAAGACAATAAAAGTTAACACCTACTAATCGGAATCTAGCCTATATATAGAAAGAGATAGGGGTAGAGTGGGGGAAAACGCACCCATGTGGTAAAACGCCCCCCAGCACATGTTTTTCCCCAAAATAACCACAAGATAAAGTCAAGATCAATTTTTATTGTAACTATGGACTATGTTGACAAGAGTGATGTAGAAATATTCACCATGAAGCTTACACTGGTGATGTATCTGAGAGAACACAAATTTTCAGCAGTAAGAAAGCTTGTTGTTTTGTAGAACATCACAGTTATATATGATATGAGAACAGTAGGGCCTGTAGATATGGAGCATGTGTTATTTAAGAAAAATATAATATTTTCAGAATGGCATCATTTTTTTTTCCTCAAACATAGTCTGTGGGTAAAACACCCCTGGCCAGGTGAGGTAAAACGCCCCCAGGAGGCACGGCTATGTGGTAAAATGCCCAACTGGTACAAATTAATTTTTTATTAAAAATCTAATAACAAGAAAACTCTGGACATTTTTCATACTTGGTTTATAATTTATGTCATTGTCATTAAAACTATGATAACTTTTCTGAACACATTTAACTTTTGTTTCTCAAAATGAGAGGGTTGGCTGGGGCGTTTTACCCCACTTTGCCCTAAATTATTGCACCACCTTTGTAAAAAAAAAAAACAACAACAAAAAAACGTACTAACAGCTTATGCTAAATCTCTCTTTTGGCATTAAAAATTACTGTCAGGATTTACTAAGGGTGCGTAGTGAAATGTATGAGAGGAAAGCATGAATCATGCGGGTGATATAAGGTTTGCTGTAGTCAGCGGTAGTCAGTTGCTGGTACTTGCGCCATTATCTGCATAACTGATTATTTTTTGTTTTACATTTTGTTTCCCTTCACAAACAAGTTCTAGAACATGCGTGATTATTAAACAGCATTGCTGACTGTAGTTTTCTCATCAACTGCAACGTTTCTGTAAGAAGTGAAGATGTGTGTGTTTGCTAAAAAGTTGTTGCGATTTGTCACTCTGTTACCTTTTATACTGTTCTTAATTTTTTTTAAAGAAAGTGCAGACTGAAGGTTGATCCTGATCTGTTGAAGGTGGAGCTGTTTTGTTCCTGTCAGTGAATCTCATGTTTCCCTTTTGTTCCTCTTGAAATTTAAAGAACCCGAGTCTATAGTCAGGATGTAACTGAAGACATAATAAACACCTCATGTTTTACTTTGCATGCAGTAACTTCATACGCAAACTGCCGTTCTGATTGGTTGAATTGTGAGGAGTGTAGTCTACATTAAATGTTTTCTAATAGGTCTAATATATTTAATGAATTGCTTCTACTTCCTTGGCAAAATTTTGGACTTTTTATTGTTTTTGTGGTTTAGTGTAAGAAATGACATCTGCTACAAAAACTTAACATTCCATAATAATATTATGGAATACAAAAAGGATCAATGTTTACATAAAGAGTAAACTTGGTTTTTCTTGAGAGGAACCTAATCCATCAAACACACACTCTTAAAGGGATAGTTCACCCAAAATGAAAATCCTGGCATTACATATTTCAAAGAGAACATTTGATAGGTTTGTCATGCCATGAAAATATAGAAACACAGTGCGCTGGGAACCAAAACATCTAGATATAAGAATTTTTTTTCCTCAAAGGTCATATTTACAATAGTACCATTGTGCTATTTAAAAAAAAGTAGTATATAGACTTTGTAAATTCATATTTACTTATTTTTATAATATCTGAACAGACTCTTACCTTCTAAGCTCACAGTACACACACTATTCTGTTCCCTTTTAACCGTAAATTTGTCATTGTGTTTATAACTGCTGTCTTTAAATAAGATCACAAAGCACACAGACAGTGTAAATCATTACATCATCACATAGATGTAAAAGTATCAGACAGATGTGAATGAACTGAACAAGGAAACTATGTCACAGCAAGGATAAATGCCTTTGTATGCATATGAAAAAAAACTTTCATTTGAAGCTCTGACTCTTGCCGACGGTTTCAGCTGCTTTATATTAGTGAATCCCCTGCAAGGAACAGAAGTGGCACCCAGTGATTCAGCATCACTGTAATCCCACTGAAGCTCAACCACAGACATACCTGTGGTATGAAATCTAAAAACAGCTACCTTGATATGTTTGTTCCTGATCAAGACCACTGACCTCCCAGTTACAGCAACTAATGAGTGTGGGAGAAAGCACAGGTAAATGCGCTAGTTTACAGTTTCATGCCTCTGGTATCATTTCACGTCTTCTCACAAAAATAACTCAATATATATATAGATATATATAGATCAATATATTTATATATACAGATATATATATATAAATATATTTATATATATATATAGATATATATAGATCAATATATTTTTTTGTCTTTAATAAGTCTTGCAATAAGAAGGACAGTGAGACGGTCATTACAGCAAAAGAAATGTCTGTTTATTTTGTGATGCTACATATAAGGTGCTGTGATTATACAATCAAAAGTGGCAGCAAATGTAGTTAAATGTAAGCCCAGCCATCAAGGAATGCTTACACATGGTAATACCACAGAAAACTAGACAGAAAGAGAGAATGGCCACATATATAGATAATTAGTTTCTATATGTTGTGAAATGGCTTTTCAATTTTAATATTTAGAGTTTAAAGTACTAATGGTGGAATTTCGTCTTACTGATAACGTTTATCACACAATTCTGTATGGTAGCCTTGATGTTTTTATCAGCTGTTTGGACTCTCATTCTGACGGCACCCATTCACTGCAGAGGATACATTAGTGAGCAAGTGATGTAACGCTACATTTCTGTAATGCTAAAAAATCTGTTCCCATGAAGGAACCAACTCATCTACATCTTGGATAGCCTGAGGGTGAGTAAATGTTCAGCAAATTTTCATTTTTGGGTGAACTATTGCTTTAAATGTCAGATTGGGGTGAAAACCTTTTCCATCTAAGGTCAGTTTTAAACAGAGACAAATAATGTAAACTTGTACTCATTTTAAATTTAATACAAAAGGAACTATAGTCAGGAGGTGTTATATATAAGGAATGATGGTGCCAAAGTACTCAATTCATTTATTTCAAAAAGCAGTCCCTTATTTTATAGCAGTAACCAAACGTTTAAGGAAAACACCCAATAAGAATAAACATACAGGAACTCATCTCTATATTGAGAGGTGTTGTATGTACTGTATATATTTGTTGCTTTATATCTTGTCTCTCTAACATGCAGCACCAGCAGTGACATCTTCCAGGAGCGGCTTGTGAAGTTCTGGATCCTCCACCGACTGAAAAACCACAAACAAACATGAACACACAGAGCAGCTCTCTGAAACTCTGACGATCACAGTGAATTTGACTGACTGATTGTTATAATAGTGCTGATGATACAGTACCTTTACATCTTCATCCTTCTTGCACAAAGCTTTCCCCGTCAAAACACAGAAACTGATGGTCACACAGAGCTGAAGGACCGACAGAGCTATCATCATGACATCTAGTCCTCCGAGGATCATCTAGAGGTGGGTAAAGATCAGAGTGTCATTTGAGGAAAATAATAGTCAATAAGGCCAATAAGAATTACAGTACGAACATCTGCTCTAATCCAATCTGAAATAATATAATTCAAGATCCCTTGCCATTTTTGATCCAGAGTAATACTGCTCTGATTGAATTCTGAATTATATAATCCTATAGTCACATATTTTAAAAAATATATTACCTCCTTATCCACTTGAGGTATAACTAAATACGTTTACAAAAGATTCGATTAATTTAATAACTTTAAATTACCAATAGCTTGTGAAACCACAAACTAAAATAGCTTCCCCAACTTTTGATCTTATACAATCTAATAAATAAAAGGAAAAAAACCTTACTTTATTGAGATACTTGTACTGCGCACAGATCTCAGTGCTCCTCATCTGTTCAGGGGAAGGTGTCACAGCATAGCCGTAATAATTGTTGTCACAATGTAGACCATTTCCAGTTGCCAGGTCCAGTGAATACAGCACAACAGCTGTGATAGCCAGTGCAGCACTGACTACATTCAGAATCACTGCGATGAGCAGCTGTACAACACAACAATATAAACTGGTGATGCTCAGCATTGCTTCCAAAAACACTGATAAAGTGTATGATATGGCTTTGACAAGCACGTACCAGAAAAGGACTGGGAAACTTAGCTGCAAGAATAGACACGATTCCAATTACAAGGGTCTAAAAAGAAAACAATTAAAAACCTCTGTGCGTCCAAACATAGTCATTGAAATAAAAGTCTAAAGTAGGTTTTGTGACCCATCAGATCTTCGTGCTATCCTAAACATAATGATCAAAATGCATTGCATTCTTCACAATGATGACATAAACACTAGCAAATCAAATTATATGAAAGTGCATGAATAAAAAGTCCTAAACACTACACCCCCCCCCCAAAAAAAAGCAGCAATATATGAGTCAATAACAGAACACTAATTTATTATCAGGACCTACGTTCTTCATAAATAAAAGATAAATAAATAAATAAATAATAAATGCAATTCAAACAATGACTTGCGTTCAATTTCAATTAAAATTCATTTTGATGCTTTTGTGCCACTTGCTCAGGTGGTGTAAATAAAGACAAAGACATCTTATTAAAAACTTATCAAACCATTACACTAATAAAACAATTTTTTAAAAAGTTTTTGCTTTCAAATATTGTTACTATTTGGTGAAGAAATGTTCACTACATGTACTGTATGTGCATGTGGATTTTTCTTTTTTTGTTTGAAAATGATTAAGATGCCTACACTTGCATGTAAGGTGTAAGGAAAGTATTTTAGGAATTTTTTGAGTAACTAAATCTTTTTTTTTTTTTCAAAAACATGACACAAATATGAACAAATATGAATATAAACATGACAAATTTGCACATGCATTTTACAGTAGATTTCTCCCTTCTCATCCTCTCAAATATATTTATTTGTTACTGATAAGTGTAATTTATAGACTCACTCATTACACATGTAATGGTTTAGAAAAATAAAAATAAGCAGAATAAGACAAATTCTTACCACACCACCGATCCAGAAAGCAACCCCCAAATCTGTAATGTCGTTCCATATCCAGCTGCTTTCAAGCAAAATCTCATACACAATATTGATGACTCCAACTATTATCTGCATAGTCTACGGCATTAAAAAAAAAAAAAAATATATATATTCCTGTTCATACACCACAAAAATTAAAAAGCAACTTAGAATGTCAGAAGCCTTCTAATGAAACTATTAAAAAGACAGTAGTTTAATTCACCCCAAGAGCTGTGTGGATGTTCGTCAGATTCTTTTTCATGTTCTGAGACACAGAACACACTGGACTGCAGCACAGAAAACCCAGAATCTGACACAGTGCGGGCCATTTGCTCTTTGGGTTTGAGGCGACGGTGATGACCGTCAAACCCTCACCTTGAGACATTGTCAGAGACATGCTGCAGACTTCAGCCCTCCAACAGGTGATAAAGGCCAAATGTCCTGTAAAGACAAGCAAATTACCATTCTAGAGCATTACAATTGGTATAAAAGATAAAGTGCCACAATGCTTGACACTAAAAAAATCTGTTAAAAAGACATATTTCATTACATATTTGTTTTTCTCAAGCAAAATTTAAATAAAAATTTATGGAGTTCATTTTGTGTATGTTTATAATTATGATAAAATTCAGTCAGCTGCAAAAATGAAACAGGTAACCGCTACTTTGTCCAAGATAATTTTTTAATTTATAAACTATATTCAGTTACAACATTAAAAGCACATGTGACAACCTGCTAGAGACAAGAAGAATTTGGGTAAATATACTTTGGAATTCAAATGTGACAACTTGGCCCAATCTTAATAGAATCCTTCACAAACATTCTAGAATAAATTTGATTATTGACAGGGCATGGCGGCGGAAATTTTCCTTTCGACCAAAATAAAAAGAAAACTGTGTATAAACATCTACCAGTGACACCGAATTTATACTTTTGCAGTATTACATATTTCAGAAAGCTCTTAAGAAACAACTCAGACTTACCCTGTGACGTCTTCTTCTTCTTCTTTTTCTGGTGTTTTATGGCGGTCTGGCAAACCAACGAAAAAGGTGCATTACCGCCACCTACTGATCTGGAGTGTGGAGTGTACATAGATTTGGAAGAAATAAATACAAAAGGGAAAAAAACAAACAAACAAAAAAAACTAGATTCCATCCATTGTTCCTGTGTTTTTCAGGTTTACCCTGTGACTAACAGTCCAGAGTGCAGTCACTAGATTTCAGGAAAATATCATTTTACGAGCAGAAAAGATTCAGTAACCTACAGGCCCAAAACAGCGGCCTCAGTTAATGAATCGTTCTTTTGATTCGGATATTTACAAAGAATCTTCTGATCCAGTTCACAAAACGGTACGCAGCCAAAGATTCAATCACGAAGCAGACTGAATCGGTTCGAGCGGTTCTCACAAAAATGACTCACTGAATCGTAAACCGCCTCCTTCAGACAGTCTGCCTAATAAGTAAAGAACGATTCCTGCATATTATCTTTAACACATAAAAAAAAAAAACCTTTTCAGCCAAGAGAAATACATTAATTTTAGCACTGTGAATACAAATTATATTAATGTTCTTATACACTGCAGGATGTCACGGTGTGTGGCGCAATGAGCGATGACGTAAAGGAATCACTGAATCGATTTTGTGAACCGGCTCTTTAAAAAGAACTGTTCAAAATGAATGAGTCAATTTCTCCATCCTAGTTCAGAAAGTGTCGTTAGGGGCTGTCACACTACACTTTTTGTTCCATTGACCTCCATTCATATGCATGCGAATGCGTAAGACCGGAATCGCAAGCCCGTGCGAAATGTTTCGCATTTCACTGCATTCCAAAGTTCAAGCTTGGTGAACTCTGGCCTGCAAATTCGCATCACGTGATACCGTGTGACCAACAGCAGATCGATACGTCACAGCATGACCTCCTATCTGAATTAAAAGAACATAAATTTAAAACTGAAGTGCTGCAGGAAAGTAGAGTAGACTGTATGTTTTTACATTTTAGATGCATTATAATAGAGTGGGGGAACTATGACGTCAATTTGTAGGCGGATCGGCTGTTAGCATGAAACTGGTTCCCTCCACAAAAAGCCAATAGGATTTTTCCATAGGCTTTTGGATTATCGCAAAAAATAAGCTCTGTGTTCAATCATAGTTCATGAAACTTACACGTTTTATCCATCGAGATAATCCTCACAAAATAATATAACTTTGACGAATTTTGAAGCCTAAATAAAAGCGCCAGAACTGAAAAGCTAAACTTAGGCTATAAACGAACTACAGCACCACGGTCGCTCGCCTTCAACGTCACCACCATCACGCTCCCGACAACTCTCAAACTTATTTTTAACATGTTCAGTGGTTACTCTGTATGAATTTTAATCCACGCTACATGAACCTTTTCATATAAACTGGAATAAATACAAAACTAGAGCCAAACTAAAACTGAAATGAGACATTAGTAATAAATAGTATAGTGAATTAATGAAATAATCTTAACTAAAGGACATTTCGTAATAAGGTGCATTAAAAGTCAATACATTCTTGATTAATATGAATTAAAAACGTATCGCCACGTATTTAATCTTTTAAATAACAGCAGAGTGAGCTAGTTTTTGGATATGGTAAGATTAAACTTATTTTAGTGAATAAAGTACCACATTTCAGCTCTGATTTTGTTGGGGTGGGTACACAAAATGTTATTTTATAATTGCTTCTAGGAAATCCTCAATATGCTTCCTAACAGTTTCATGTGGCCGTAAACATTTAATTTTAACATGTCTTTAAGCACTATGCATCATTAAAGTTTCACTTTAACTACGTAAAGCTGGCAAATGTGGTGTTTACATGTAATAATCGTAATATGAATTTACCTTACGGTGCGAACCAGTCTCCGCATCAGTGAGCAATAAAACGAGCATCTTCCCTTCGAAGACTTGTCGCATTTCGGGGCAAAGCAAACAAAATATTGTCGAACAACAGTATAAAATGCGGCAAACTATTCACTGGTTATTCTAAAATTAACTGTATTACAAATGATACTACAACTGGAAAATACTGTAAATTGATAAACTGTTGACTGTGATGACGTGTAATGTCTCCGACAGCGCCTGTAGTCCCATTTAGCAACTTGTTAGCAATAACCATCTTTTTTTAAGAAACATAACAGCTTAAAAAAATCACGAGTGTGGTGTAACTGGTGTGTTTTATGTCGTAGAGTAAAACGTGAAACTATCTTGAGCTTGTGTGAACCACGGACCTTATTTAAGGGATTTAACCAAAATCCCATTCAAAAAACCCATTGACTCTGGGACGATGGAACAGGAAGTGCTAAAATGCTAACTCGCTTCCGGGTTTTCGCCTACAAAGTGACATCATAGTTCCACCACTCTATTACGTGTTGAATTAAGGTTTTTAAAAAGACGTGACGTCATATCATGACCGTTGCAGCATGCGAAACAATTTTTGCATAAAAAAAAAAAATGTGCATGCTCAAAGTCTAGTTACCTTCATAAGGCGGATCTGTTTTACCAATACTTAAAGTACTTTTTCTAAACTCTTAACACAGCAACACACCTACATCACACAATTAACTAAATAGTTAATTTTCTGGCCAAAACCACATTTTATTAAATAAATACAAACTCTACATTTCAAAATGGTGAATACTTTTTGTACATATACTAACCCTATCAAAACACAGCAAACCTGATTCAAAATCGAGTCATTCGGTCAAAACATTAGTTTCTATCCAACAGGAACATAGCCTATAGTCAATCATAACACAGTGACTGTCAAAATACTAACAGTTGATGGCTTTACAAAAACTGCATTACTTGTCATGTTTCAGTTCTACCCGCATATAATAGACAATATAACAATCCATAGTTTTTTGTAATTTAGCTTTCAGTTTACATTCAACTGAAACCAATTTTATATTTTTGAACGTGTGTTGAATGTGTTCATTCTTGGCAACATACTATCTAAAACTGAATGAGACATTACTTTATAGAATGTGCAATAAAAAAAAAATAAAAAATAGGGGCCCCTATGCAGAAATACAATTGGAACCTTGATCAACAAAAATAAAAAAAATCATACATGGCCTTTGGTTATGCATGCTTGTTTCCATCACAGAATAAAAACGGTAATTATGACCTTTTTATCTCACAATTTGGACTTCTATTATTGGAAATGCTAGTTTACGTCTTGCAATTCAGACTTTATCAGAATTGTGAGATAGGCCTAAATTCACCATTGCAAGAAAGAAGTCAGAATTCTGAGATAAAGTCACAATTACCCTTTACCCTTTATATTCCATGGCAGAAATAAGCTTTCCACATGTATGGGGAAAAAACAAACAAACAAACAAACATAAAAATGCACAATCCAACACACATTCTCACTCCTTTCCCCTACCTCTTCTCCCTTTTTCTGATCCAACTACTCCTCTCCCTCCTACAACTTTTCCTCTCCCTCTCCCAGGCATTTTTTTTTCTCTCTCTCTAATTCTGTGTTGTTCTGCATCCACAAATCCAATTCAAAGAGGTCCTTTTTACTCTGTGTTGTTGATGTAATGGAAAGAGATTAAACACCTGACTATTCCTCCAACTGAGACTGAATCAGCTATTTCTAAATATTTCAGTGATCTGTTACTTGAAAATGCTTATCAGTTGTTACGATATTTTATATAGAAAGATTTTTTTCAATAGTTTTGAGCTGCTGTTGTTTCAGAAGTAGAAGCTTTATACTATATTAACGTTTGGAACATTAGGTCTTCATTTCTGACATGCTGTGTTTGAGCATTTGTAAATAAGACTAAAAAAGATCCATGATTTTGGTTTTGGGTAAGCTTGTAGGAAAAGAAAATGTAAGCATTTTAGAAACATGGTAATTGACTATATTGTGTGAAAACGACACAAATTGTGTTAATGGTATGGTGACAACCGGGTGTGTCTCACTCGTGCTTAAAAGTGAAGCTGCGGGCTCTTTGATCGCCCCCGGGGGCTGGCTGCAGTACAGGTCATAAACCCCACCCTCTCCATGTAAACGAATGGGACTTCAGTCAAAATAAAAAAAAATAAATTACACTTCCAATACAATTTTCCGAAATATGGTTTATGGTTTTTCATTTAAGGTAGTTGTTATCACGCTGATATAAGTTCAATTGTTCGTTTTTGTGATAAGTTTGATTTTAGCTAGTAATTTGATGTTATAAAAACGGGGCGTGTCGTTATGGTTGATTGGGTCTGCGGGAGTTTGGGTGGGAGTTTGATTCCGCGGCTCCACCTCACGACTCTACTGCGCAGACTCGGGCTCCAAACGAAGCTCTACCAAAGACTATAGAATACCCAAGACGTGTCACTGGTATAATTTTGAATGGGGAAAAATGCAACGCTCAATATGGCCGCTCTATCGAACGAAGCCCCGCCTTCTGACCAAAAAAGCCAATCGCTAATCGGTAAAGTCAGCGCGTCACTGCAGCTGCCGTTAGAAATCCCGGTTGCTATAGAAACAGTCGCCGTTTTGAGACGTGCGCCTAGGACTGCGCATGCGCATTGGTGGGTCTAGCCTGAGAAATAAGCTTTTTTAAACGCGATTTGAGCAAAATAAACAACATTTATGATACAGTTGTTGTCAGATTTCATTGTTGATTTCAAATAAGAAATTTAATTGTAAGCTTGGCGACCATTTTTGGAGAATTTGAGGTTTCCCCATTCAAAGAGATGGGAGCTGCACTTGCATGCCCGAGAGGCGTTTCAAAGATGGCCGCCTAGTGACATGACTTGCCTTAAAGGGACTTTGACTCTACTGCGCAGACTCTGGCTCCAAACGAATCTCTACTGCGCAGACTCGGGCTCCAAATGACGTCATTTACTCAAGATGGCAGCGGCCATACTGAGAAGAATTCGCTTCACTTTATAAAGTGGAAAGAAGCGGAGACGCGTTGTCCATCTTTTTTTACAGTCTATGGTCACAACAGACAGATGTGCTAATTGTGTTTAGAGTTTTGAAAATGTGACTAGAGATTGGACAAAAGAATGTTAGCAATTAAAAAAAATTGCTTCTTGCTTATACAGAACTTATGTGGTCTAATCTACAGTAACATTAAAAGCACAATATCGGTAACAACAAACATTACACCTGAAAATAATAATAATAAAAAAATTACAACACATATTTTGTAATTTATTTGAATTTCAAAGGATCCTTAGACACCCACATTACTTGCTTTTGAGTTCTCTACTTTAGCTCAAGCTTCTGTGTGGCAGCCTTGGCACTTTAATTTATTAAGCATTTTAAGTTTTTAAGCATTTATCTGATGGCTCTGTTCTGCTTTTACACTTTCGACAGCAGCTGATTTGTATGTGACACAACCCACCTGGTGGTGAAATCATGCAAAACTCTTCAGACCTTTAATAATTGTTTTTATTTTTTATTTATATTTTTTATTTTTTGATTGACCCTCGTCTTAATTTAGGTTAAAAACAGGAGAAGTTCATTGATTTTCATGTCCCTAAAAAGAAGAAGAAAGAAAGAAATAGTAACAATTTAATCAGAGGTTTTTAAGATTTTGTTAATTGAAATGAAGCTGAAATTAAACAAAATAACAAGCAAATAAAATAATAAAACATAAATATTAGATTAAAAAACTTTTAAAAATGAAAATTTGAAATGTTGCCTCTGCTGAAATAAGTTTAAGTTGAAGCACTAAAATGCTGTAATAGAAAAAAACAAACAAAAAAACATCTTATTAGTATAAAATCTTATTAGTATAAAATAAAAAGGCTAAAATAAAAGCTAACACAAAATATTAATAAAAACTATAACAGTATATAAATAATAATAAGATAAGACTCTATAGCCTATTCTACAGTGTGTCTAAAAAAGTAGACAGTACAGTGTAAAAAAACAAACAAACAAACAAACAAACAAACAAAAAAAAAAACGGTGAAGCCAGACATTTATTTCAAAAAGCAGCCAAAAGTTACCTTTTTACCATTTTACAAATTGATTTAAAAGGCAAGAATAAAAATGTAGCTTGATAATTATGGTATTACAGATGGTGGCATCATTTCAGTTTAAAAGTGAGAGACAAAATGGCATTCCATTACAAGCAAAAATCATGCAGGACCAGCAGTGGCATCTTTTGTGAAAACCATAAACAAATATGAACAGAGCATCTCTCCAGAAGCTCAGTCAGTTGCACATCTTGATTTATAACTAAATAAAAAAATATATAAGAAACAGAATCAGTCAGAAGCTCACCATATTAATGTGATAACTAGCCTGAAACATCTACTAATTGAATTCAGTGACCTTTCCAATCAAATCCAAGCCTGGAAAGTCCATGGCTATCACCCCAAAACAAGGCTTGGGATTGGTTTTCTTAGATTCATCATCGAGATGTTTATACAGCTGTAGCATTTGAACCAATCAGACACACAATTTTGCATTTGATTTAACAAATCAATTAGTTATTAGTTTAACAAATGGTCACAGACCCCCCACCCAATACACATACTGGGTGCCGGTATGTCTGTCAATGACTCCAGGCCCCTGGTTGCCATGGCAACCCATCTGATAACACTTTGTTTATTGATCAAAGGAATGCGGGCAGAGCAACTCACTTCCTTTCCCCTTAGGAAAAGACCATAAAAATGGACTCTTCTCTAATTAATTAATAGAAAACCCTTCTTTGAATGAACACACACATCTTTAGATCATTGTGTACATTATTACTGTTCTTGTATATGTTCTTGTGTATTGTATCCTGTT
>JAFVLL020008205.1:8047-30580 GCA_021397915.2 Tor tambroides
TATAAACTCGCAATTGTGACTTTTTTTTTTTTTTTTTTTTTTTTCAAGATATGAACTTACAACTGCGAAGATATAAAGTCAGAACTGTGTGATATAAAGTCACAATTCTGTGTTATAAAGTTAGAATAAACTCGCAATTCTGAGAAATAAAGTCAGAATTATATAAAGTCGCAATTGTATGAAAAGTTTTGAATTGGACTATAACTCGCTATTGCGAATATATTACACAATTCTGAGAAAAAAGTCTGAATTGCGAGATAAAAAGTTGAAATTACTTTACTTTTAATTTTTATTCCATAGCAAAACATGGCTCACATACTTTGCATTAGTAAATGCAGTTTCTATGGTAGTTAATGAATTTACATGTTCAAAGTTCAAAAAACTTGAATCCAATGCAAAATCTGCGTGGATTTTTAACCTCAAACGAAACTCCCAATTGCTTGGAATCTGATCGAGATGACTATATTTTGCCTGCAGAATTTCACAACAAAAGTACAAAAGGAAATGTAACCGCAAGTTAAAAGGCCGTTTACACCAAGAAAAATAACTATAAAAATGACTTTAACTATATTAGCATCCAAATCAGCTCATGATTAGATTTTGTTTCCTGCAGTTTTGTCGTCTACTGCTTTAAATGCTCAAGATCTTTAAATTCGGATTCTCATTGGCTTTTTATTGTTCATAAGCTGAAAATTCTGAAAGTGATTCCAGTGATATAGTTTTACTGTGTCATTGTCATTATAGTTATGGGGTGGACATCTTAAAGAGTTAGGGTGATTATTAAAACTTGTTGGTATAACATTGTCCTTCGAGTGAGCAGTTCTTAAGTCTACAGGATTTTTGCTGTTATCAAACACCACTAATAATCTGCCTATACTCTTTTTATGAACTATGGGAAATAGTTCTCAGGCAGTTCAGAGACTTCTCCACAGTGCATTAATTTAAACTGAAGCAGCACAAACCCACCACCCAAAATAACGATCACCACCACCATCCCCAGATCTTAATTCTGTGACCCATGCTGAAGCCCCACAGACAGACAGGTGGACGGTGGGACGGGAACGCTGGTGTTGTCCGGGACGGATTAGCACAGGTGTCGACGGGATTGGGGGAGGGGCTCACCTATAGCAGCAGCTGGCATTGATGGGCCCTGGCCAGGGAGGGGGGGTGGAGGAGGAGGGGCTGGGGGAGGAGCTCCAGGGGGAGCGGCCCATGAGGGTGTGACTGCGGGGTCAGAACCGGCATATAAGAGAAAATACATCTTGAGGACGATTCATTCTTTAATATCACACAGACATGTAAGCCTTGTTCCAAAACCCAGTGAGGATCCTTGATGTCTAAGGCTGCATCCTAACAATTCTGTAACCTGGTAGGCGACTAACTGGAAACATTCTACATGGGAAGCAGTGAGTGAAGTACATGGGAGACTCAACTGACAATTGACTGATATATAAATAATATAAGGTTACTTTGTCATCCAACAGCAGATTCTGATAGACCCCCAAATTGTGTTGTTAGCTTAGCAACATGCTAATATCAGACTCTACATGGACGTCCCAATTTATGTGCTTATGCACTATTCTATGCCATCTTTTTATATATAGTATAGTAGTGTTTAGGGATGGGCGATAAAACAATAACGCATTGTATTTGTAATATATATATTTCGATAAAACCATACGAGTTCGATAAATGTTCAATAAAATGTTTATACAGCAGAAGTGGAACAAAACAGTGCTACTCATTTGAGCCGCGCCACACAGACCATTTATCCGCTCGGCTCAAAGTTCAAACGGCAGCGCAAGCTCACTAGAGCGCATGCATTTACTTGTGACCTCTAAACAGCGCTGTAATCCAGTGCGAAGCGCTTCAATTCAGGGAAGAACACAAATGACTCTGTGATTTAAACTAGTTTAAAGCCAGATGAAACAGCACTGACAAACAGGAGAAACACTTTGCACAATGATACAGTCAGGCTTTTTAATCTACAAATCGCCATAATTTACCATGGATTTACTAAAACTAACTGCACCATGATAATGTGGTAGAATTGTGGGATATATATCGAATTTTCAAGTGTTCACACTGAAAATTCTAAAAAGAAAACGTGCATTTTAAATACCCGGATGAACAGAGAAAAAATAAAATAAAAATCATTGGTGTGGAATGTTGGACACTTCATGCACTCAATTGTCGGAGCTTTAATTACGTTGCGAAGGGGGAGGGGCTATCAGACTCTGATTATGAATGACAAAATAATCTTTTATAATTGATACTCTATACACGGTTGAGTACATAGTACATAAGTACATAGTGAATAAGTGCACAGTGTATAGTGCGCCATTTGGGATGCAGCTATTGTCTCTGAAATGGAAAGGACAAACGTTCTAACTCATTACCAGTAGTAATTCTAATAGCTCGACTTTAGCCTGTTGCTAAGCTAACAACAATATTGCAGCAACCCATTTTGCATACTCTTCATCCTAAATAGTATTCAAAATTAAAATTAGCATATCCCAAATTATAGTAGGCTATGTTGATATGCAATATGTTGGCACCCAGATAGTCCACTATTTCTGCTAGAAATTCAAAGTGTAGATCCTTGCACACTCTAACGGCTAATAATGCCTACAACCCACTGCACTTTGGATGAGGATTTGGTTCAGAACTACAAACAAACAAAAAGTGGTAAAAACTACAAACATGGTGGAGTGCTCTTTGATAAATTTAACTTTGGCCATTAACTTTAACATTAAATGCATTATGATGCAAGTTCTCTGAATCATATGAGTACATTAATCAACATTTCCCTCAATTCTGTCTGCCATCTTGGATGAATTGTTTGATCTTGCAATCCAATTATTTTCACCACAAAAGGTACAATTGATGTTGCCTAAAGAAAACCAACATCTAAGAACTAGCAAATAACATCACTTTTTGCATTCCAGATGGCCATGTTTTTATAAAAATATCTGGATAAGGTAAGATGTCTCAGGTAAGATGAAGATGTCAAATCAGAAGCACGTTCTCTGTGTGCACTCTTTACTTCATTATTTGCTTGCTTTCACCACTTTTGTTTTTCTTCTTGTGCACTGGTTCGCTAAGCTAAACAGCCTCAGAGTCTCAACATGCTCAGTCGGGCAAAAAGCCACCAATGGGGTCCAACACACGGCAAAAACTGAGCTGACAGACACTCAAAGACGGTCCGACATCTGACCTCTAGCCTTTTGCAATGTAAGGGCATTGAAGATGCCTTAAAATGTTGCCTAGGTAGGTAGCTCACTAGATTTTGGATGCCACAACGGTCCTTCATCAGAGCCTGAAAAAAAAACCTAGAGAAAAATCTTGTGTTTTATTACACAAATACACAAACAGACAAAAAAGGGTACAAGGACAGAGATGCTGTTATTTAGTGTTGACATAGGTCCTGTCAACACTAAATAACATTAATCCAGGAAAAGGAAATCAGTGGTGCTGATGCAGTGTTGCTATGGCGACTGAAAGATTCAGGAGAGATGGAGGGGGGGGGGAATTCTGTTTCTCTTGGCTCCAGCAGGTATCTCAGAGGAGAACAGGACAGTGACCTCTTTTCTTCCTAAACTTCATTCTTTTTTTCCTGTTCTCTGCAGGCAGACCACCCTTTAGAGTTTCCCACTTCCTCTCTATTTCTACCTGTCCTTGTGAAGTGTAGTGGCCTACTTTAACAAACCTTTAGCTGGAAAAATCAGGCCACGAAAGATGTAGGCATACAGTGAACAGCTAATCCTGCTCCATTTCTCACTCTGGAGAACAGCATATACTGCAGCGTTAAGTACCCACATGTGGAGACTACGTCTAATTCTCAAGTTGGCCCTAACCTGTAGGACATTGTGCTTCAAATAGTGTGTTTTTGCAGAAGCTGTATATGTGGGCTGCGGCTCACCTGGGACAGAGTTGGGAATAGAGGGAGTTGGTACGGCGATGGGAATGCCGATGCTGCTGCCGCCGCTGTTCTCTCGACTGCCGCTGCCCCCGCTGCTGCCACTACAGAGAAAGACAGGAAGTTCTTAGCATACTATAATACATATCATACTATTTATGAAGTATGCAGATTTTCCACACATGGAAAACCCAGCTGAGATACTACGTTTACTCAAAACAGAGAATATTATATCCCACAATGAAATTTGGCTTCCAATGTGAAGGCAATATTAACAGTGATCTTTTGATCTCAGCTCTTTTGACGGCACTGCCAGAACATAGCACATTAATAACATAAAAATGCAAAATAACCATATTAACAGTGCAGGGGAAGAATAATCGAAGTGCAGTTTTTCTGATAAAATTATAATCGTTTAAGAACTCCAGGTTTGATTTGCTTGTTCGTAAAGCTGCACAATTTGGCTGCACCAAAATTGTGATTATATATATATATATAAGTGGTGTCAAAATTAGCGCATTAACGCATGCGATTAATTTTTTCTGATTAACGCGTTAAAAATATTTAACGCAATTAACGCAGGGGCGGGGCTAGGGTTGGCCACCCCATTCGCAACTGCTGCCTCTGTCTCTTTTTTCTTGAAAAGGATTGCGTTTATTTAGATGCAAAACGTCTTTATGACCACATCAAACGGGAGACGTTTCAGACGCGCTCTAACTTCGCCTCCGCGCCAGGCGCGAGTCAAACGAGCGCGGAAAAGATACTGTGCTCATAGTGCACGCTCTTCAAATACACGCACAAAGGTGCCGGCGCGCGCTGTAGCCTGTATCATTTCATATCAAACAGCGAAAGAAACTACGTGCATGCAATGTCCTAGTTATGCCGTCAGTTAAGGCATGAAGTTACCAAAAAGGCGATAAGGCGATTAAAGCTGCCTTAAAACTGCGTGCATGCAATATGTTATATATGCGTCACATTTAAGAACATGTCTCTGAAATGGTTTTAAAAACTGTCCTGAGGCACCCCAGCACTGTCTCCCTCATCTAAAACACCCGATTCAACTCGTCCGCTCATTAGTAGAGACTTTAAGACCTGAAGTGGGTCAGAAAAGGTAAAGAGAGTTGCATGTCAGATCCGCGTCACGTTCAGCAGCAGCAGCTTTTAAAGCTATAGCAGGCAAATAAGCTAATAACCAGCTGCTGTGATGTCTATTAATCCAAGAACCAAAGAAAAAAAAAAAGAAAAAAAAAAAAGAAAAAAAAAAAAAGAGGAAATCAATAACTTTTATAGCTTTAAGGGGTTCATCTATATTTAATTTAGAATTTAGTGTTTGGTAAGTATTTATTTTCTGTATATTTCTGCTGAAGGGCACAAGTAGCTAAATATGTAATTTATTATAATAGGTTCATGTGATGATTGTTTTAAGTTCACTTAAATTAGAAGTTAAGTCTAATAAATGTTAAAATTTATAGATCTAAATTATACTGTAATGCTGACTGGCTACAGTCAATGGTTAAATATTCAAGGGAAAAAAACTCTTTTATAGAGACATCAGTAGTATTGATATCAGTGATGCTGGCCTTCAATCATAAAAAAGATGCCATTAAAGAAATATTATAAATATACTGCCTTTATGTTGTTTGTACATTGTACATTTGAAGATTGAATGCGAAATTATTGCAATATAAAAGTATATTTAAAAACTTTAATGTTAGGTGGAATTAATCGCGATTAATTTTAGAAAAATGTGCGATTAATTAGTTTTTTTTTTTAATCGATTGACAGCACTAATATATATATATATATATATATATATATATATATATATATATATATATATATATATATCTCAATATGACTATAAAATTGCCATATCAGCTTATTGCATGCTATTGCATTGCAGATACAGATTTAACATTCAACAATATAATAAATACAAATATTTTATGAAATTCAACCTAGGGGAAAAACCAAGTAAATTTTGTATATACACAACATAATTTGTAAATGTACTTGTGATAAAAAGTTTTTATGGGACTTACAAAATAAATCCAATAAATAAATTCAAAGTCTGGCCAGATAAAAACTGATATTATATTATTATTATTATTATTAATAATAATAATAATAATAATTTTATTAGAATTGTGCTGTAAAGTAAATTTATTATTATTATCATTATTATTATTTCTAAAAAATAAGAAATATCACTATTGTAATGTTTCACTGTTTAAGAACAACATAATATAATAACACCAGGTGTATTAGCATTTTTCATTACAAGTGTGGTAATATGATTGCTGCATGTTGCTTTCCAAAATGCACGTTATATGCGATCCAACTCATGCGGAGCAGCATTTACTACTAACCAAACTGCAATGAGACACTAAAAAAAACAAACACTGGATCATGAGCTGTCAGCGTATAAACGAACACAGTGCTGTGCTTCACTCTGAAACATACTACAAATATTCCTTTCATTAAATCGCAGCCTTTGTGTTTCGACAACTGCACTAAGCCATATCGCGATTTCGGTTTTATTTCGATTAACAGTGCAGTGCTACAAATGTCAATATTGCTTGATGCCACGATGAGATCATGATAAAGCATACTACTGTCTGAAACATTTATCATTATGTATACCGTTTTACACAAAACAGCAAGCAGTACATAGTATTTAGTGTAGTAGTCAGTAAGTACTAAGCTATTTTTTTTCCGTTCTGAATATCACAGGCTTACATGGTAGTGACCTAGATATACACTTGCCTTTTAGACACATGGTACAATATCCATACGCGGTTATACGTATGTTCAACACAGATCAATGCATGGATTATTCAACACTATGGCACTACGAGCATCATTGCATCAGTGTTGCACCCCCACATGGGCACAGCTTTAGAAATCAGCCCTGATCGTCTGCGTCTGCTGTGTGTCCATGCAGCTCCACAGTTCCACAGAAACCAGAGCAGCAGGGAGTCCCACGCTGCACTGCAACAGATCTCATTATTGCAGCACTGAGTCTTTCTCATTCACTGTCTGAACTCTGGGATCGCAAGAATGATCTGATTTTAACTAGAGATGTGCAAAACTACATCTTTTCAAAGTTAGCAGTTTTGTGGGTTGCCTGGAAGACTGATAAACTTTCTTTTTTGTTGAAAAACGTATTTTTTACTATTATATTATAATAATTTATTGTTTTTCCATTTAATTTAATTTTATATATTTTTTTTTTTTGATGCACTGAGAATCCATGGCTAAAATGTTGGACACACTACTAGGCCAAAAGCCAAAACCAGGGTCATTTAAAATGGGCAATAAATTTGTCTAATGCTATGAGACTGTACACGACACTCACAAATTTTAAGTGTATCGATAATCAGGATATTCATTTCTCATACAGTCACACAGCCTGTTCCATTTATTTATGAGCTGTATGGGAAACCAAATGCTTCAAAAGAGGAGGGAATTGAACCTTGCAGCATGACCAATGTATGTGGAGGGGCTGATGTGGTGAAAATCTACACAAATGCACAATATACACAAATTATCTACTGTAATCACTACTCAACCTCACTAACCAGATCACTAGGTCCACCTATAAAAATTAACCTTAGAGAAACAAAATTGCTTAATTGACACTGTCGTAACCCATAATGCATCGGGCACCCAAAGAGCTCAAGTCGGTTCAGATGAAGACAGCACAAAAAGAGCTGAATAAGCAGCAGTGAATGCTTCTGGAAAGCAGATAATGGCTCAGGTGGAGACATGAAATCATACTTCATCTTAATTACACATAAGAAGCGCATACACAAATCGCTGACACTGCTAGAACTGATGCGGCTGATAAAGACTGTCAGCTACATGTCCGTACTCAAGAACAACTTTTATAAGATGCCAACAAAACTATATATTAGAAGTTAAAACAATGAATCTCTGTTATGTCGCTCTTTTTCATAAAACTAGAAACTGAGGTTGTCAAGATGTTGTTTATTATTATTATTTTTTTAAATAATGTTTTTAATATTTTGATGCTTACTAGGCTGCATTTATTTGCTCAAAAACAGTAAAAATAGAAATAGTGAAATATTACAATTTAAAATAGCTTTTCTATTTTAATATATTAAAATCAGTATCACTTACTCAGGCTTCAGTGTCACATGATCTTTCAGAAATCATTCTAATATGCTAGTTTGCTGCTCAAGAAACAATTCTTATTATTATCAATGTTGAACGCATTGACAATAAATAATATTTAATATTTTTATGATAATCTTTAACATTTCCATTTTTCCAGATTCTTTGATGGATAGAAAGTTTAAAGTCACACGTTTTTCCATTCAACTGCCATACTTTTACATTGTTTTTTATATGTAAAAATAGTTAAAACTAGTTAAACTTAAAAAAACAAAAAAAACAAAAAACATTCATCTTTCACCATTCCACTGCTCACTTTATTTATTTATTTATTTATGTGTGTATGTATGTATGTATGTAAGTACATACAGTCAGGTCCATAAATATTGGGACATCGACACAATTCTAACATTTTTGGCTCTATACACCACCACAATGGATTTCAAATGAAACGAACAAGATGTGCTTTAACTGCAGACTGTCAGCTTTAATTTGAGGGTATTTACATCCAAATCAGGTGAACGGTGTAGGAATTACAACAGTTTGCATATGTGCCTCCCACTTGTTAAGGGACCAAAAGTAATGGGACAATTGGCTTCTCAGCTGTTCCATGGCCAGGTGTGTGTTATTCCCTCATTATCCCAATTACAATGAGCAGATAAAAGGTCCAGAGTTCATTTCAAGTGTGCTATTTGCATTTGGAATCTGTTGCTGTCAACTGTCAAGATGAGATCCAAAGAGCTGTCACTATCAGTGAAGCAAGCCATCATTAGGCTGAAAAAACAAAACAAACCCATCAGAGAGATAGCAAAAACATTAGGCGTGGCCAAAACAACTGTTTGGAACATTCTTAAAAAGAAGGAACGCACCGGTGAGCTCAGCAACACCAAAAGACCTGGAAGACCACGGAAAACAACTGTGGTGGATGACCGAAGAATTCTTTCCCTGGTGAAGAAAACACCCTTCACAACAGTTGGCCAGATCAAGAACACTCTCCAGGAGGTAGGTGTATGTGTGTCAAAGTCAACAATCAAGAGAAGACTTCACCAGAGTGAATACAGAGGGTTCACCACAAGATGTAAACCATTGGTGAGCCTCAAAAACAGGAAGGCCAGAAACGACATCTAAAAAAGCCTTCACAGTTCTGGAACAACATCCTATGGACAGATGAGACCAAGATCAACTTGTACCAGAGTGATGGGAAGAGAAGAGTATGGAGAAGGAAAGGAACTGCTCATGATCCTAAGCATACCACCTCATCAGTGAAGCATGGTGGTGGTAGTGTCATGGCGTGGGCATGTATGGCTGCCAGTGGAACTGGTTCTCTTGTATTTATTGATGATGTAACTGCTGACAAAAGCAGCAGGATGAATTCTGAAGTGTTTCGGGCAATATTATCTGCTCCTATTCAGCCAAATGCTTCAGAACTCATTGGACGGCACTTCACAGTGCAGATGGACAATGACCCAAAGCATACTGCAAAAGCAACCAAAGAGTTTTTGAAGGGAAAGAAGTGGACTGTTATGCAATGGCCAAGTCAATCACCTGACCTGAATCCAATTGAGCATGCATTTCACTTGCTGAAGACAAAACTGAAGGGAAAATGCCCCAAGAACAAGCAGGAACTGAAGACGGTTGCAGTAGAGGCCTGGCAGAGCATCACCAGGGATGAAACCCAGCGTCTGGTGATGTCTATGCGTTCCAGACTTCAGGCTGTAATTGACTGCAAAGGATTTGCAACCAAGTATTAAAAAGTGAAAGTTTGATTTATGATTATTATTCTGTCCCATTACTTTTGGTCCCTTAACAAGTGGGAGGCACATATGCAAACTGTTGTAATTCCTACACCGTTCACCTGATTTGGATGTAAATACCCTCAAATTAAAGCTGACAGTCTGCAGTTAAAGCACATCTTGTTTGTTTCATTTGAAATCCATTGTGGTGGTGTATAGAGCCAAAAATGTTAGAATTGTGTCGATGTCCCAATATTTATGGACCTGACTGTATTTATGTATTTAGCTTTGTGTAAATGGGCCCTGCAAATTCTTCAAAATTTCTACTTGTGTTTGACAAAGGAAGGTTTGGAATGACATTCTCATTTCCCCTTTAAGAATAGCAGTTTGATGGATTCAGCAGGCCACTCTCACAAGAGCTGGCGTGTGGTGCCACTATTTACATAAATGAAAAGTTGTGTATTATTTATGGCATCACAGTCAGCATTAACTAATGTGGCCAATTCATTCAGTCATTTTCCGCATGTAGCACTGCAGTCCTGATTGCGTTTAGTAGGCCTGGATGAGGGGTTATTCCCGCTGGTCTGGAGTGCGGTTGAGGTGTGGGTTAGTGTGATGACATTATTTACAGATGTTAGACGTGTGGGTGTGAAGAGTACAGACTGCACACTGGGAACACTTAGAAACCCCCGGATCAGGTCTGTCATTTAGACACCATGAAGAACATGAGCTAAATTGTTAGATCCCCCAGAGGAAGTCAAATATGCTGTGACATTCAAAAACAAAACTGTGGAGGCTGATGGAAAAGTGTGGGAGAAAAGAAGTGGAAAAAGACCAAATTAAGAGAGAAAGTGGGATATCTGATTCATTAGTAAAGCCAGTGCACATTTAACATACGCAGTGTTTCATGTACGTGGACACAATGGCAAATAATACATGTAAAATTACTCAAATTAAACAAATTTAATCATTTTATTATTAATATAAGCACTAATAATAATAATAATAATAATAATAATAATAATACTATCATTATTATACTAATACACTTGAAAGTTTTTATTTTGTTTGTTTATTTTATTGTATTTATATTTTATTAATAACACTAATAATGTTTATAATAATAATCATAATATAAACTACAAAGTATTAATAAAAATGTACTACAACATTACAAACATAATTTTGTAACAAATAAATAAAATATAAAATAAATTCCATACAATAATAATAATAATAATAATAATAATACACTGTTATTAAACCATTTCAAATTAAATAAATAAATATATAAACAAACTTATTTTAATATAATAACAATAATAATAATAATAATAAACAATATTAATTAAAATTGCACTAAAGCTGTCTGCGAAAAACAACAACAACAACAACAAAAAAACCCCTCCGATTTTATTATTAGGTTACCTGTGGGTTCTCGGTCTCTGGTTGAGAGACGCAGTGCGTCCTGGACTGTGTTGGCTGCCCAAGCGAGCTGGACTTGTCATGTAATCGTTGGGCACTGTTGGAGGTTTCACTGGCTCAAGTGTTTTATAAGGAGTGTTACGCCTGTATATGCATTTAAAACAAATAGGCACAAATATTAGAAACTTAAAACAATGCATGATTTGTGGCTTTGCTAGTGTCAGACTATTCTCTGATTTATCAAACTGGTCAGAAACCTTTTCATTCTTCTCACAATGAAGTACATGATGAAATCACGTCTTACCCAAGAGTGCCTCGTCCTGCCAAGGGTGGGCTGGGAGGTTTCTGTGTTGGGGGATTGGTCCTGGAGAGAGTTCCTCCTCTGACTGACTGATTGTTGCCGTGTTGCTGATTGGACAAGCAAAACATCTGTTTAAGCATTTGAACAGAGCCTGACCATCAGATTATAGAAATAAGACTAAAGAAATGGAGATGAGAGGAGGGCTTTACCAGACAAAACTATACATTTCAACCAAAGGTTCAGTTTACTACTGCAAAGAATGGGCCTCATTCATGAAACTTTTGTAAATGTATGAATAATTTGCCTGTAAAATTGACCTCTTCTCGTGTAACTGTTTTATTGTTAAACGTGTGCATGCTGAAGAATTCCAATCAATCATGAATAGTAAGCACATCAAGGTTGTAGGGGTGTCCCCGAATAGTCGACGATTCGATGCTTTGATTCGAGGAGCCTGATTCGACTCCCAATCTCACAGTCGAATATTCGCGGGGTGTTATGATCATGCCATTTTGGCTATATGGGGGTGCTCAGTGTCTGATTTCACACAGAACTACCGGTTTTCTCCGAATAAGTTAATATACAGCCTATTAAGATAATGCTGTAAATAAGAATCTTAAAAGAAAGAAGCTTTAAATAAATATTTTAACGTGCGTGAATAAATCCAACTTCCCCTATAGATTAAAGTTTCTCTTTCTAATCCGTCACCGACAGAGGAGCATCTTGGCGGCAGGGATTTAAATCTTTAACAAGACTCAAACTGACACAGAGTGAAAGACTGGATTTTTTTTTGATCAGGTAGGGTACAACAAGTGATTTCAAAACGTTTCAGTCGGTTTATTTATATCGTGTATATATTATTTATCTCGTTTAAGATGCCTTATTTGCCTTGGTTGAGTTACGCTACAGTAAAGCGCTTCATTGTAGTACTACGGAGATCATCTCTTCAGCGCGCGCTGCGAGCAAGACAACAATGCAGAATATTAATAACTATGACTGGCACTGTCATATACATAGCATTATTATGAGAAAACTATTATAATAAAACGCTGTAATTTTTTTTTTTTAGTTTTTATTTGTGTTTCTGCATGTTATTGCGTGAAGAACGCGTCCACAAAAGAAGTTCATTCAGAGCCGCGCAGACGAGTTCATGTGCATTCGGGGCATTTTGTGCAGATAGCCTGCAAGTCGTAATATTGACATTATGTTATATAAATAACAAAGCGTATTATATGTGAGATAAATGAGTTAAATCCCATTGATTAAAAACCTGCTATCATATGCTTCATTCTACTGGTCATCTTCAGCGCGCGCAGCTCAAAACAGAAATGCAGAACATTAATAACTACGATCATATAGGCTACATAACGTTATAATGAGAGCACTATTGTAAAAAAAATGTTGTGAATTCTTTAGGGTTTCGCTGACGTTTAATGTTAACTATCTTTTAATCAAAACATAAAACATTATTTACCCCGTTTGTATCTGCGAGGCATCCGTTACACCTTTTCCCTGTGTGTTAACGTCAGTAATTATGACTGTGGAATGTAATGTATTTTGGCCCCGCCCCCAAACATATGATTCGACTATCAGTCGACTATCGGCATGATTCGAAAATTCCGATTCGACTGTGAAAATCCTTAGTCGGGGACACCCCTACAAGGTTGTTATTAAGTAACTGAAACTTAAAAAAAGAACATCAACTAAAAAATGAAATAAAAACTAAAATTTAAAACAAACAAAAAAACAACAACTAATTATTTGTTAACTAATTAATTGTGTTGCTATTTCTATTATTATTGCAAATAGTGTTATTAAAATGCAGTGTCATCATTTTTCCAAATTAAACAACAACAACAAAAAAAGTTCAGATGTTTTATGCAGCATTTAAGCACGGTTGAGAGCTGGTTTTTTGAAAATACAAATATTTTCATGAATCTAAAAATTTACATAAGAACAATTTATGAATTTACTAAATAAATAAATAAAATCCTGATAATGTTTCATGAATAAGGACCATTGATTCAAAATGACAAACAACTAGAGGTCAATCTGTATTGAGTTTTTCATTGGTCAATGCAAATATTTTGAATATTTAGTGGAAAAAAATTCACAATTAAATATTTTAATGATAGAAAAAAGGATCATTTATTTTAATTTTAAATTCATTGCAATTAAATAAGTCATCTTAAACAATATTTTCTCAATTTAAAATAAAGACAAAAAAATGATCAAATAACACTTATTAATAGACATTGAAACAAACACAATGGGACAACTAATAGTCTTCAACAAACTCAAAATGCTCCAATTAGTCTTGTCGATATCAGTCTGTCACTTCAGCATATATACAAAAACCAGACATTAACCGTAAAAATAAAGTACAAACAAACAACAGAACTGATAACTATGTAAAAAAAAAACTAAATTTGTCTGGCAAGCCAAAATTCAATTACATAGGCAACTGCATGTTTCAGTTGCATATGTACTTGATTTAGTGTGTAATAATCAATAATACAGCTATTACAGATCACTTTGCAATGGGATTGATCTACAACTACTGTACATGATGAGGTTATGAGGGAGGGATGAACACAGGAATATGAATATGTATCACAAGGGAAGATTGAATCAGTTGATCAGTAATGGAGGGGTCATAGGACAAGTACACTTACCTTGGCTTTAAGCCACTAGCGTGGGCAGAAGAAAAAGAGAGGGTGATTTATAGAACAAAAGAGAAAGACAAAAAGAGGGAGAGAAAGAGAGAGAGAGAGAGGCATGTCAAAAAACGGCATGTCTCAGTTCAGAGCTCTTGAAGCAGGACAAAAGCACTTCAAATCTCTAAAACTACATTTCACTTCACTAGAGCTGAGAGCGCTGACGTTAAAATGCTTTTCCTGACAATGTGGCTGTTTTCACACTTGCTTTGACTGAGTGGTCTGAAGCAGACATTCATTTCATCTCTCCGTCCCACAGGTCTCTTTTTAGACTGTATTATTTGGGTCTGACCTGTAGTGTGTTTGTGCAATCTATGCGATTATCAGGAAATGAATAATTACAAAAAGCACTTGCTTTTGACTGCCGCATACAGGATACATGGCAAGAAGAATACTTAGTCCACAAACTGCAGAGACGAAGGTCTCTTATCGTAACAGTGGCTCCGTGTACAGTGACTGTTCAGCACCACATGCAAATTGTGGCATTATTAATGCACTGTCCCATATGAGTAATGAGGGCAAAAGTAACCGGGATAATGCTCATAACTTAAGTAGGCAGAAAATAGAAACTATATAGTGTAAAACAGAGTTAACAAAAGAGTACTGTATTTCAGCAATAAAGCACTTGAAGGCAGGTTATATTGTGACTATAAAAGCTGATGTTAGGCACAATGTTACAGCATACCTGCCTCAAACAAATAAATAAATTAAATTATAATTAAGAAACCAAATAATAAACAAATACAGAATCCAGATAATAAAAAGAAACTAAGTAATAAGCAAACTAGTGCTGTCAAACGATTAACTAATTGTGATTAATCCCATCCAAAATAAAAGTTTTTGTTTATATAATGTGTGTGTACTGTGCATATATATTAAATACACACAGGCATGTATATATTTAAGAAAAAATATGTTTATATATATTAAATATATATATATATATATATATATATATATATATATATAAATTATATGAATATAAATATATACTTGTAAATACATGTAAATATTTTCAAAACATACTGTATGTGTGTGCATTTACATATACATAATAAATATACATAATAAATATACACAGTACATACACATCTATTTTGTAAACAAAAACATATTTTGGATGAGATTAATTGCGATTAAACATTTGACAGCACTAAAACAAACATTAAAACAAACATAGACAGACTGATAAAACAATAGATACAATGTTGGTTAATCATATATACACAAATATATTTAGTTAGCAACAGTGTAGCAACTTGCATTTTCTATATGCTTGCAGTTATTGCAGTTAGCCTGAACTCAGTTATAAACATTTAATTTGACCATTTATAGCTTTGGATATATATTATGACATAACTCTAAAAAAAAAAAAAAAAAACATATTTACATATCAAAACACATAGGCACAACAGCGTACCTGCACTCCTTCAATTGAGACTTTTATCAATTGCTTTTATAAAGTAAATACATATATAAATACAAAAATTTTACTAAAAATTAAATAAATTAAAAGATAGATAAAAAAATAAATAAACAAATAAGAACAACCAAATAAAGAAATCAAATAATAAACAAAGAAACAAAATTATAACCAAATAAAGAAACCAAATATCAAATAAACTATAAACAAATAAACAACCTAAATAAATATAGATATATCAACAGATCAATAGATAGAATGTTAGATTTAGTAATCTATACACAAATAAATTCAGTTAGCATTAGCAGGGCCCTATGGTTTCCCGCGATGCGGAAAACACGGACAGATTCATGAAATCCAGTCATAAAAACGGAATTTACTGAATAACGTGGAATATCACGGAATTTCACTAATTAGATATGATTTTTGATTAATACTATTTAATTTAACCATTAAAAAGGAGTCCAGAAAAATTAAAATGGAGGGAAAAAAATAAAAAGAATTTGAAAAAAAAAAAAAATTGAATTTTGGAAAAAAAAATAAAACATTTCACAGGGCCCTATATTAGTGTACCAACTTGCGTATTCTATTCTAGAAAAATCTGAAGCCATTAGGTTAACCAGTATCAACTGAAAATATAAACATTCAATTTGACCATTCCTAGCTTTGGTTATATATTATGATTTTTTTTTTTTAATACATATTTACGTATCACAACACATAGGCACACAACATGTTGCAGCGTGACATATATCATTTCATTTATATTAAATTTAATTCATACATATCACAACACATATAGGAGATCCTAAACAGACAAATTTCTAATTAAGCACTGAACAGAGTAACCATTGAGACTTTCCTTCAGCCAACAGAACGGTTTTGGGGTTCAAAGGGCACAGGATTCTGGGTGAACTGAATCTTACACGACATCAGTTCCACGACCAGACACACAAACGTACATGCGGTGTTCATTTAGATCTCAGTGGAATCAGTAGAGAGCAAAATCCTCCCTCAGCCAGACAGAAATACGGCTTAATTTATCACACTCTGACAGCGCCAAAATCCTCCACACTTAAGACTGCGAAAGCGCTTAATGTTCACCGAAACAGATACACGAGCAGGCAAAGAAAAGGATTCTAATATTTTTTTTTCCCCCGAACAGGGGAAGAAAGTAAAATAAACTAGTTAAAAAGCCTTTTGAAAACAGCATCTAGAACTCCTCTGCATTCCTGCGGCCGCTGACTAGATTAAGTGTCAACTGGCATTGAAAATAAATCTCATCTTTTGCAAACACAGTCAGTTTGGCTGAAGATGCTGTAATCCCCCTGTCAGGTGACTCAAGGTTATGGCTTCTCTTACTGAACGACAGCAATGCAACAGCGAAAAGGTGTAATAAAACACTGCCAGGATATTCTGTGACACCAGAACACACTGTACACTCTCAGAAAAAAGGTACAAAATCTGTCACTGGAATGGTACCTTTTCAAAAGGTACCAATATATACGTTTAACATACTAATGCATATCTTAAATGCAATAATATGCACCCTTTAGGGGTAAATAAAGTACGAAAGCGTAACTTTAAAAGAGAAAGTGACAAAATTTTGGCTCTGGTACCTTGGTACAGATGATACATTTGAAACTTTGTAGTGGTAGTTTATAGTTTCATTGTCCTGACTAAAAAAAAAAAAAAGGTTTGTGAAGAAGAAATGCATAATTCTAAGTCATTGTACTGACTGATGACATTTGTGTATTTGTGTAAACTATATATACACACATACAGTACACACACACACACACAACTTTATATTCTTAATGTATCATGAGCTTCCTTAAAGAATAAAATAAAATAAAACAAAACAAAAAACAATAAAATAAAACACTATCAAAAGAGTCAAACTTGGAGTCAGATTTTTAAATAAAGATATTAGTTATTTAGCAGGATGCATTAAATTGATCAAAAATGACAGTAATGTATTATGATTTAAAATATTTATACTTCAAATAAATTCTGTTCTTAAAGTTCATCAAATAAATAAAACAAAAAAACTAGTCTAATTCTAATCACAATTTCCACACAAATATTAAGCAGCACAACTGTTTTCAACCGTGATACTAATAAGAAATGTTAAGCAGCAAATTAGCATATTAGACAATGAAGACTAAAGCAATGGCTGCTGAAAATTCAGTTTTGCCATCACAGGAATAAATAGCATTTTAAAATATATTCAAATACAAAACAGTTACTTAAAATTGTAATCTTAGCTCACAATATTAGTTTTATTGTATTTTTGATCAAATGAATGCAGCTTTGGTGAGCACAAGAGGCAGTAATGATATGTTTGTGTCACTGAAAAGTTTACACTAAAAGGGATTTACTGTCAGTGGCAATAATCCAACTATTTCTGAAGCTACACAAACAAACAGCAGTTAGCTTTAACCCCAGTGAATGTAAACAGCACATACACTAATATTGATTATATGTGAGGCTCATCTTATAAACGCTCATAATCGATTGGCTGTTGGGTCACAGGCGTCATTTCAGCCCTAATCCCTCGTGAACGCCTCTCACACTCACGATCCTGCCAGATTAACCACAGATGGAGGGTGATGCTGTCACTAGGTCAGATGTTTTTACATTTCAGCACTTCAGATAACACAGATGCATGCTGTCAACATGCTGTAAGGGCTGGAATGTGAACTGCATTGCTGGATTGTTTTTTTTTTTTTTTTAATGGGAGGTTGTTTAAAACTCACTGCCTCCCTCTATAAACTAGGGCAGAAAGGGGCGTAATTTGTGCCAGTGAGCTCATTTTGCCATTAACCTTCTTACTCTATTTTAAAGACAAAACTTATCACACAGGCAATGTTACTGTCTGCTGGCAATTGTGGAAACACTCAATGTTTCATTGTTGCAGAAATCAACTCCAGGTACACCACAGTCTGACATATTGAACAGACTCAAGAAACAAACTAAATCTGGCATCTACACTTACTCAGATATATGGTCACACTTCAAAACACAAAGAAATAAGCCATCCTGTTTGTAGAGTTGGAAGCAATGAATATAGTTTGAAAAGACTGCAACTTATTTACCTTTACTCCATGGCCCACATCATCCAGTACTGTGAAGTCGATGGGCTTCCTGATGTACCTCACTGGCCGCTCAATGTTGGCCGGAGCGATGATCTTATGAGTCCTTGCTGTGTTTTTATTCGTTGTCAGGATGCCGATCTCTCGTCTGGCGACCTTCTCCTTATGGATGTCCACCGTCTAATGAAGACGCAAGAAAAGACAAAAACAAGATGAAAGAGTAGTCGGGTTTCCATCATAAGTTGCAAATTTAACTCATGCGCAAAATTGGAAGATCGCGTAAAACATTTGCGAATAAGTACCGTTTCCATCCAACGAGTCAGAGAGAACAAATTCGTCACTTCCTGATAAAATAACATTAAATATCACTAAGAAAAGTAGGAGAAGTAACTGAATATAATAATATTCAAATATAATAAAGTACTTGTGTCTCGGAGCGAGCAGACGAAACCCAATAAAGCGGTTCTTGCTTTCGGAGGTGAATGCCAGCTGTTTCGGAACGCAGTCGTTTAACAGTTCTGGGTGGCAATTATACAGAAATACTTTGACGACAGACTTTGCTCAGACTTTTTTTTTTTTTTTTTTAAACGCTCATGTGGAATTTCTTCGCAAAATGCGTTTCCATCTTAAGTGGCACAACTGTTTTTAACCAGACCATAAGCGTGAAACACTGTTAATGTGAAATTAGTGTGGTGATGCTGAAAGCAGTGTGCAGTTTTAATGTCGGACACTGATGTTTTTTTTTTTCTCAGTGATGTGATTCACTGCAGTGTCTGTACCCTGCTGGGCGAGACGACTCCGGGTGTTTTAAAGGAGCTTGTGAAGAAGTGAAACACTTTTGACCTTAAAGAGACACCATTAAAGGATAAAAAAAATCCCTAATGGTGTATAAAACAGCAGGCTGCCACTATTTCTCAGACAAATAGGGCACAGAAATCATATGCTGCGCCTCAGTTTGCCTACTTGTACTACACCTTAAAGGTACTCCAGTATTAGGATGCACTATAGTGTGATAAAATCATTACTTTAGGCTCAATACAAACTGCTGTGAAAGTTTCAGCCTCTGCAGCCATTTCTTGCCACATTTCTATAACTGAAAAACATTGTAATATTAGCCCAAAAAGTATACATACAGTAGATGCATACACAAACAAACAAACAAACAAAAAAAAAAGAGACAATTTTTCAATTTTATTTTTTTTTTTTTAGTGAAGGACCCCTTTCATAACCCCAATACCAATAAATAACAAGAATGTTTCTGATGCATGACTAAAAGTCTGGGTAAGAATTTGTGGATTTCATAAATGTATAATTATTGTAAAATTTTGTTACATAGTTTTACATGGTTGCTGATTTGGTTCTAATCACTTGCTGTGGTTTTAAGTATTTTTAGGACCTTAATCTGTTTAATATTTTTCCATAACTTCTGTGTCCATTTTATTTTTTCTGGATTCAATTTTAATTGTTTAATTAAAATTCAATTACCAAAAATGATGGCAATCAAACAAACTCATAAAGCTATAACAATTAATTGAAATATCTTAATTTAAAAAAAAAAAAAAAAAAAAAAAAAAAATCAATTCCTTTTAAAGAAAATACTGCATTAATCCACCCCCCCCCCCCCACCCAAAATATAGTTATTCATATAGCTGTTTAAATTATACTGATGAAAACAACAACAACAACAACAACTAAAACCTCTCAATTGTGTAATATTCCCAATAAATAAGTAAATAAAAATTTACAAATTAATAAATTAGTAGTAGTAGTAGCAGTAGTAGTACTTTAAGAAGTACATAATATAAAATACTTTTTTTTTTTTTTTTTTTTTGGTCAATATCTTCAAAACTGAACTTAAATTGAACTTTTTTTTTTAAGTTCGTAGTGAGGACCTTTGAGTTTCTGGGTGTATTTGACAATCACAGACACTAGTCCATATTGTGTGATTTGGGGTTTGAGTGAATTTAACTTTACTTTTGATTAATTTCATGACATTCCGTGTTACACAGTAAATGTCATTCTTAAGACTATAGATTTTGTGATTATGTACGTGCTTTACACACTGCTGATGTCATAGGCCTCTATGTTTTTGTTCACAATTCAGGAATTTTCCATGGAACCTCTGACAGAACTCAGTCTGATAAATAATCTACTCTACAAAACATATCTGTCATCTTTATCATAAAACACACTGTGGAAACTGATCACATATAATAATCAGAAGAATCAGAAAATTGTGCCATTACATTATAAGTTTGATGGCTTAAAAATAAATACGCAGATGAGCTTTTCAATTCATTCTGCCTATCTACAGTACAATCTATGCCAAGGCCAAAATCACTGGCACAAAAGGCTGACACCATGAACTCTGAATGTCTCTGCATAACTTGCACTCAGTAGTACTGAGGTTTCAGTTTCCCATAAAGGCTCAGTTTTACTGATTCCTCAATTAGGCTTCATGGGCAACAAGTCTACCAGTAACACACCATATAGCACCAATTAAAATGTTTACTGCCTGCTGCCTGATCTGAAGCCTCTCTTTCCGTGCAGTGCTGTCAGAGGGAACAGTACTCTCTCTGGCACACGAGAGACTCGGAGCAGATGCGGCAGGCCTCCTGTTGGAGATGAAAGGCCAGCAGTGTCTGCAATGCAGACACACAGAGGATCCCATTCATTTCTCAAAGATGTGGAGTCAGAACAGCTCCAGCTCCTATTCAACATCAGGAAGAAGGAGGCTTGTACACTGCACTCTTCTTTTAAAGCAGATGAATTTAAAAGAAGTTTTCTCCTTATTACTTAGTCATCTCAAAAGAAGCTGGCACACTGATGCACTACTGACGTAATATTTGATACAGAAGCCCTTGATTTACACACAGCTGTGGAACTCCAAAAAAATGCCATGAAAACTAAAATATAGTTAAAAGTACTTGCACTTGCATAATAAATTAAAAAAAAAAAAAATTAAAATGTTAAAATAAAAATGTAAAAAAAAAAGTTGCTTTTTTCATTACTAAATTAAGCAATAATCAGGGCTCTAGACTGCGACCAAAATGGTTGCATTTGCGACAATGTTTTGAGAATGTGCGAGTTAAATATGTGCGAGTGCATAGTTTGCGCTGCTCCAAAGTGTCTGCTCCACACAGCACACGTTGCTGAGCCGCGGAACATTGTAGCAGGAGCAGGGCTCCAGACTGCGACTAAAATGGTCGCATTTGCGACCAAAAATATTAATTTGCGAGTTAAGTTTTTGCTGAGGTCGTATTAAACTGAGATGATGCGCATCAAAGTTTTAGTGGGGGGAAAAAAAAAAAAAAAAAAAAGTTTCAAACAGTTTTCATATCTCTGCCGCACAGCAGCATTGACGCATACCTGCTAAATGCAGCTCAGTTGTGCAGCGCGAGAGAGATCGAAATGACGGAGACGTGCAGTAAAAGTAAAAGTGCAGAAAAGCAGCATCTATTTCATGCACAACTTTAACGAACTACAACAGGTAAAGCTGTTAGCTGTGTGGATATCGGCAGTATCGTTAACAATTCTCGTTTATAAGCATTATTAATATGGCTTCTTGTTATCAAGATCTTAGTCTATAGGCCTATGCTGTGTTCTGTTAATGTGTGAACTTCATATTTTTCGTATGGAGGACCAAACCTGCATAAATTAAATATGAATAAATGAATAAATGAATGAATGAATAAATAAATATATTAATGAATAAATAGATAAATAGATAAATAAATGTGATAATAGGAAAATAAATAAATGAATAAATGACTTGATAAAATAAAT